>DWRA01000813.1:0-20918 GCA_018250295.1 Spathilepia clonius | reverse complement strand
TATGATTTTAGACTTATATTATCGCGGAATTGATACATTTTGTTATGTAATGGGTACTCACGATACGATGTTTTGATTTCTTAATTACCAATATTTCGACCGAGAACAAAATGATAATTGATGTAGATATAAAATATCTCGGTCATATGTATAACTTGTTCCTTTTTTGACGCAAATAAAACCACGGGGTGCAGCTAGTTACTAATAATGCTATCAATATATCGCGTCCTCTTAGCCTTAACCTCTGCCCATAAAGAAGATAAGAACGACAGAAACTAAATATATATAGCTATAGGTTAAACATTGCCAAGATCTTCATACAAAACTTTTAACTCGCTTCACACTATATCACCTCGGATCGATTAACAGTTGACATAAATTTTACATTGACTTAGTACCAATTAGTAACAACTCGTAAACATGATATTTTCTTCCTTTTTTTGTTTATTGCTAGTATTTAGTTGAATATCTTTCGCTATAATTCTAAAAACCACAATGGTATGAATCTAATCTTATCCAAAAGTTACAATAATATAGAAGTCAATTAATCACATTAATTACTTTTTAGCGTTTAGGCTTCATAACGAAAGGCCATAAATATGTCTGTTTACGTGACATGAACATGGTCGTAAATACGGATATTATACCATTATTTTGCAGCTTTTGTTAAAAATTACAAATATACCCGAAAAGAGTAAAAATAAAACTTATTAAATTGTATGAAAGATCAAAATTGGAATCTACCTAATTAATTATCTTTTACGTTTTGGGTTCGCGCATACAAACCTAGTTTAGTATTTGAGACTAGGAAATGAATAACATATATTTTTATTTAACTTTCCTTGTCAGTCAGTATGTCTCATACATATAGATAATATCTTGCAACAAAATTTTCTATCAGTTAACCCATTGAACTAAAACTTTGAAGACTTATATTGGATTATTGCATGATTAGATTCTAAATCTTCTAGTCATTCTTAATAGAATGTCTACAGAATGCGCCCGAAGATGGCAGACTAATTATGTTTTTATGCGCCCCCATGATATGGATATCAAACGAAAGGGTTGTCTGAGAAGATTACGGTTAATAGAATAACGTTAAACAGTTATTCTTAAAAACTTTTTAATCGACTTTCTTCTACGGAGGAAGAGGTTATATATTTTTTTGTATCGATATATTAGTATCGATGCGAACAGAACTTATCGATTTTTTTGCGTGAATCACATTTCTGTAGATTACAGTTATAAATGAACTAACATCAAAGCTAAACAGTGTCTTTGGATACGTGGTGTGAATATACGTGACTGATTCGACCCGAGCGGGTCGAGCTGCAATTTTGCATACTCAAGATCACGTCGCCCAGTGACGTCGTATGAATCTATCGATATTATTATCTATTCCATCAGAAAGGTTGACGAACGAACGTATATTAGATATTTCTATAGTGTCCGTAGCAATAGTGCGTAGTAGAAGGCTTCTATTTCTGCATTTTTATTAGATATTTCTATAGTTTCCGTAGCAATAGTGCGTAGTTTCTTTTACTGCATTATAAACTAGCAGTGCCCGCGATTTCGCCCCCATGAATTACATGATTATTGTTAATTTAATCGATGAAAAACATTTTCGCATATCAACAGACAGTATAGTGTAATGTATCAATAGACAGACGAGAATCGTTCTAAAATGTAGGTATTGATAAAGATAAGTAGATTTTGACATCGTTTTCTATTTCATAAAAGTAGCAAATGAGCATGCAATCCACCTGATGGTAACTAGTCACTGCCGAATATGAACATCTGTAATGAACCCCAAATAAGTCGTACCTGAGATCGACCACAGATACGTTGATACACCTGAAGATAAAGTTGAAACGCCTCAGTGAAGTATGTTTCGCTTACCATATCCTTCAAACCAGAATACAGAAGCGCCGAACACAGTTTTAAATATCACCTCACCTTAAATCTTTTTTGTTTGCAATGGATTCTCTGTCTATTTCTTGTCTCATACCACAATGCACAATTTACTACGCTGACCAAATGAAATTTAAAAAATCGGTCTCTTTGCAAACTTTAGGTGCCACCCCTAAGCTGGTGATTATGTAAGCGATGCATCACTTATGCAACTGCATGCGCCTCATTTGGAGGTCGTTAGTACACAGGTGCATATACGTATAGGTTTTGTGGATTTGCTTTGAGATTTCAAGATTTTACAGAAATATCTACAAAAATCACTATAACTTTGTTAAACTTTTCTTTCTGCAACTCTTTGTGTCACTGATATACCTATTATTGCTTTATAACAACGATGTAAGTAACATGTTCTGTTTTCAAACGGTTTCGCGTAAAAAATTAAAACTCAAGAAATCTACCGGCCATTTTCTTGATTGTTGAAGGTATAATATTTCGGTTACATTTTTTAAATTCAGATAAAACAGCGGTGTTTAGCTAGTAAACTACGAGAAGTTGCCTTTTGTGGTATTTCTACGGTTAATTTGTAAAGAGTAAATATTATTACACGAATTTTCTAGAACGCCCACTGCGGAGTAGTTTAATAACGTTTTTTTAGTCTGATAACATCGAATGCCAAGAAATAATTCAGAGCATTAATCCAATTTACGAGCTAACAAGCGTTTCTGGGCGTTATTTGGTCACGATTTTCGCTAATTTATTTATTACATAGCTTGTGTTAATATTTGCTTTTTAGTAACTTGGCAGCGACCGAAAAAGCGTCCAGAATTTACGTCAAAAATATTACTAACTAGCTCAGACTCGCGGTTTCACCTGCGTCTAAAAATGTAGCGTGACGTAAATATAATAGAAATTTTACCTATATCAGTTTTCATAGAATGAGGCGCGCGGGGTAAATTTAAGGAGCTTTAGTTTTTTACCTAAAATCTTAAAGTATATTTTTAAACAAAAATAGCTTAAGTTGCTTCTTAAAACATATGCCAGCCAGTGAAAGGCCCGTGACAACCGGTCCAGCCATTTCGGAGGTTATCTCATAGATCCGGACAGAGAAACAGACAGACCAAAATCTTAATAATTGTTTTTGTTATAAGTATCGTATATACTCTTGTATGCATTTAGTTAAAAGCAGTTAATTCAGTATTACAAACAAACACTTCAATTTTATTTATTCGGACAGGTGTATACATAAAAATTAAACTTATAAAGGAATGTTGATATCTAATTTAGTAGATTTTGTAATTGTAAATTATATTGCATATTTATATTTATTACATCATTAGCAAAACATGTAAAAAGAAGGCTCATATTAAACGGCTCAATGACATTTCGGTTTAAAGAATTTTATTATCTTAAGAAATTATTACATGTGTAATTGATATTACTCAAAAATGTTATATCTTCGTAACACAGAATGTTCATTACGAAGATTAGTTACTGCGCTAAACATAAAAATAATGTTTATACCAGCTGTTTCAATAGTAATTTTATATTTTCAAATGCAAAATAAAATTGAATCGTCATTAAAATGTTTGTAACAATAGTAAAAAAATTTGAAGAATTGAACTCCGTACAATTTTATTTAAAAGATTTACTATAAAACTGAATCGAGGTTACGTTTGTTTGTTGAAGCATCATGCAAAAACCGGTGAACCAATTTCGACTTTTGCAGCTTAAAAGCATACCACCCGGCTTATACCGCAATAGCTTCTTATAAAGTCAGTTTCCTAAACCTCAGACGCAGTATTGCATATATAGCAATAGTCAAATATACTGGTTTTATACTAATGTAATAGTTACATCAATACCATCAGAATTAGTCTTAAGATGACATAAATGAATGTGGCATGAGAAATATAATCATCCGATGAGTTTTAACTTAGTCCTTGGGGGTAGTCATTGACACATAATGGCAACCTCAGGTAAGATCTCAGGTCTTATCTTATCTGTGGTGGAATACAGAAGTCCAGTAGCGGCGGTAGCCACTTACTATAAGTTTGACTGCATGAACTTCTGCTATTTCTTGTAATGGAAAATGAAAAAATCTGCATTTGACCTACATGATGATGACCTATAGTTACCCTTTTCATTATGAGAAAAGTTCTATGCTTATCAGTTGGTCATTAAAATGTTAATTAAGAATATGAAGTCAAGATGTTTTATTATTGTAGGTAAAATCACACACAGATGACGTTGCGAGCACGAAGCTAGTTTTAAAATTACTAGTCCCATTAACCTAAGAATGTTATATTACGAAAAGTTTGAGAGAATGTATCAATTAACTCTAGAGAAAAATAATTTGAATGTATTAAATTCTCAACCTTATTTCTTACGACATAAAGACAAATATATTGGACAAAAAATAAAAGATATTAACACTGGCTTATTTCATTTATTCCAATTTGTTACACTACGTAAACTTTTACTGCATAAAAATTAGAACATTTTATAATGAACCAAAACTTTGCCTAGCTTTACCAGTTCTTGTGTAAGTAGATACACAGTTATTTGATATTTTTTGTTTCCAAGGCTTCTTGTAATATTAACTTTTTATTGAATAGTAATTATGAAAATGGATCCTTGATTAATTTTAGACAGAATACCTACTAATATCGTTTCATAAAATTAAAGTTAAATTTGATATTGCGCATATTTAAACTACGTAGACTTTCAAATGTTTAATTTATACATCTGTTTTCAGTTTGAGTGTTAGTGAAATTGTGTTTATGGTGTATACGCTATGACGTATTACAATCCTAGTGAGAGGTTACGGGTTTAGGAAGTGTTATCTAGTACATTTCTTATTTGTGTTGCCTCAAATATTTACCAACAACAACATGAACAGCGCTATAATATTGTTGAAATATAAAGAACGTTATCTAACAATTTCATTTGTAAACTAAGTTCTTTGGTAACAAAGAACATTACTGGAGTAACTTATCTATTTTACTGAGAGTAGGTAATAAAGAATGATTTAGATTTTTCTTGTATCAAGAACATGCGAAGTGTGGAAGGTCGAGGTTCGAGTGCCGCTCTCCGACCTTATTGCAATGTTGCGGTTTTTCAATACTATAACGGTAATACGATTTACTAAGATGTGATCTTTAGCATCTTTATATTTGTTTGCCTTTCTGTCTCTAAGAAAACCCTTGGAAGGGATTACGATATGAATATCACTATCAGCTATTCGTATTGGGAGACTGAGGTCAAAATTTCAGAAGATCGCCTCTGACTTGTGAAGTTACAAACAGTGCTAGCCTTGTAAATGAAACGCGTCATCTTTCGAATACTACGCATGCCCCTCCGATTATCCAAAGTTTTGTGTGTGTTAGAAATTAATGACCGCTTGCTTGAACGATAAATTACATCGCGAGAAAAGAGTTCTTAAAAAAAGAGTTCACAGAGATGTGCGAAGATTCCGCTAATTCGCACTTAGCCAGCGCGATGGACTATGTTATAAATCCCTCTTATCCTGAGAGGCGCCCCGTGCCCACCAATGAGACAGTAATTAGTTGAGGATGGTGACATTTTCACCGAAAAACCGTGAAGATACGAGGTAACACGTGCACAGCCGAGGGCGGAAGCTCGTTGAATAAATAGCATTAGATGTGATATATTTGAACACGATTGTCGACATGGACAATTCGCGACCAAAATAGTTTGACGAAAATAAATTCGAAAGGCACGCACAGAAAAAACGGAGCCGGTTAACCGCGCCTTGTGTCCGAAAATACGATTTAACCAAACAACGAAAAATATTTTCTTTGGTCAGAAACCGCTGTGGGTTGCCAACGTTTCATAATCACGAGAGTCAAATGAGATTAATAAAACAGTAGTAACGTAATACTACGTTAATTTTTAGTATAGTTTCTAAGCAAAGATTGCTCTGTTTGTAAATTATTCGTTAGATTATGAAAATAATTTTATAATGCCAACATATATTTAACAGTGTAATAAAGACTGTATTAGCAGAACTTTGGTGATACGAACTAAATATGTAAATGTGTACATCGACTCTTAATTATATCTGTTTATCCTTGTTCAAATTACTTACTTACTTAATTACCGATGTGTGCTTTATATGAGCTACTTTTTACTTCACACTACTTTAAGCTTTAAGCTTTTTAACCTTTTTAACCTTTAAGCGTGGAAGTTGAATCTTGTTTTCTTTATACTTCAAACTAAGAAAAGCAAACTCATTTATATCCAGCATAAAACTTTACATAATCCGGGACTTCACTTTGCTTCGAACTCTGTAGGAAAGTACTACTGTACTTACGCAAATGGTATGAGAATGGCCTAAAACCGTTACAGAAATAGTGGTTAGCGCAACTGAACCGAATCTGCGGGTACCCTCACCTCATTGTCAAACAGTCTGATGCGCTTAGGTAAAATAGCACTCAAAAGCTTGATAACCATTATTAAGTAACCCACTTGTAATATTTTAGTTAGGTACTTTGATAATCATATCGTCAATACACAAACCAACGTGCGTATTTCTAATCCAATTTCAATCACTTTTGTAAGGATTAGGTAACTAAAAATATTAACTAAAAAAATTCTACGCATATAAAATATTAATGTAATTTATTTACTTACTTGATATTGATTCGTGTTGAAGAAACAACGGATGATTTTAAAGATGAACATAACACACGAGTACATGATAAAAAATACAAAATAAACTCAGTAGTAAGAATGTGTTTCACTAAATTTGGGGGACAAGATGTGGTAATCGTACGCTGATTACAGAACTTTATGTAAAATGAATTTGACTGTCTGTTTGTATTTAAGAGTTAATGGTAGCTTATGATTACAAACTATTAACTAATGATTATTTGTATTTCTTATATTTAATCGACTAATTGTATCCCATACATTATTTCGTTGCTGTTGTTGTATTACGTTCAAAAATGACGAAATCGAAAATATACATACAATTTTAAATGAAAACAAATTCTTCTAGATATCTAATGATGCTTTACAGATAACTTTTTCAACTAACAGAACGGACGAAACAATGAACATCTCACGAAGAAAATCATAAGTACTACAATCTTTATACGCAACAAATATAAACTTTATGAAATCAACGTCAAACCACACATCAAATCATTAGTATAATACTAAATGAAAAACATGCATTGAAACCCTAAGAATCAAATGATGCTTCACATAATAAAAGTAAAAGGAATCGATAAGCACACAACGAGGTCAGTTGTACAGAAACTCATCTGCACTTTTACATTTAATCAGATCAGGGCAGTTGCAATCAGTAAAGCTTCGTACACATGAAAAGTTAATGGAAACAAATGTGATAATTGTAAAAACGACCAGTAAAAATCGGACAGTCTACATGTGCTATTTTAAAGATGTCTAAATGGGTACTTATTAGATACTTTTATTAGTCCTCGGAACCATATTGTGAGAAATATTAAACATAATTACAGAAGTATTGACCAAATAGAATATAAAGCAATTGAGTATTATTAAAAGTAACCGCAATTCGGCTGAAAAACTATACGTGCGTGAAAACGATATTCTCACAAAGTCACGCTTGCGGTCGGCAGGTCATCTGGATTGAATATCCAAGACTCATATAAAAATAAATTGTGAGACAAAGCTGGGAACAATTGTCTTAAAACCGTTTAGAGTAATCGCTTAGAAAACCACTGAGTTTATCAAAAAGATTCAAGAGACCAAATCTTATTTGAAGCTATTGTTTGTGTTGGCAGAACCAAGGAAAGAAAATAGAGAATTTTTTAATGATTTTTATAGGTTAATTAAATTCGTCATATTATCTATCACTCATCACATTATTAACAAGGTACCTACATTTAAACAGTCTTTGGAAGTAATGGAATATTTATCAAAAATAAAACTGGTAGAAACAAATACAGCCATTGATACATTTTTATTATTTACGTTAAAGTATACCTTAAACACCTTTAAGAATTCTTAAGAAATCTTTTAGAATGTTTTAAAAATGTTGCAGTATTAACTTTATATTCCTCTAGGCATCTACCCAATCTTTGAACTCTTTGGTATCCTTCTTTTAACTGTTTTCGAAGCATTGCACGAGTGCCAAATGTTATTTTCGTATCTTCAACTGCATTGCAGCGAATGTATGTAAAATCTTATTTTTTAACCGACTATTACAGAGAAGAGAAGCGATTGAGATGGATAAACGGTATTATGAGAGGTTAGGAACGTAGGTAACCTCATTTTATAATAAAAAAATATATTTTCCAACATTTATATAAGATTTTTTTTTATATTTTATACGGTCTCGAAGTATCTTGTATTTCTTGTTATGAGTAATATAATGCTTGCATAAATCTTCGAAAGAGCATTCGAATCTTTCATTATTTCATTTAGCTTTGTTTTGCATCTAATTAGCTTTTTTAATTAGAGCTCTCTGTTCATCAACAGCACTAACACAGTTTTTAACAACTCTATTGAAGCACCATAAAAAGCAAAAACTGGCAAGTTATTTTTTATACTCTTTTAATTACCTTTGACCTTTCGAATTACCTTTTATAAGCAAGAACCACATTAAAAATCGCTGTTCTACAATTCTTTGCATTTGGAAAAAAGTAAAAACTAAATTTAGGTCATTCTGCTGGACTCACGCTTTAAACCTGCTTTTAAATGAATTCGGTTTATTCAAACCGGCTGCCTGGTCCCAATTAAGAGAAAATTAAGGTTAAAAAGTAGCGAACATTTTTTAACCTTTTTCTATGTAAGTGGATGAAAAGATTACGTAACCTAATTTAATAAGGTTAAAATTGTTGCTTTTATTAAATTTCTGTAATAAATTCTAATATAACAAATAATTATACAAATAAAGAATATTTTGGAATATTCTCGTACTTTTCATAATAATTTTTCGCAGCAACGATATTTTAAATTATTTTATTTAGAAATACGCATTTATTAATAAATTACCTACATAATTAACGTACGCAATTAGCAAAAAATGTACCTTTTTATTATAGTTGTTTTGTTTACTTTTAAGTAAATATAACTAAGGCCAGACAAACTCAATATAGCCACACATTTCGGATATTTATTTTACACTTTATTTATAACATCAAAGGTAGCCGGAACGCATAAACATTATACTATTAGAAGAATTGCTCGATAAGTCTCTCGTCGTACAATAAACTAATTAATAATAGCAACATTTTTAACGACTACGGAATTCTTAGAAGGAGATGCAGCTTCCTTTCCTAAGCTAAGGTAAGTAAGATTACTCGTCTTGAGTTTTATTTAACAAATAATAAAATATAGGCACCTGGTGCTACATTTGTCCCTCTCATATGAGGTGTTACACAGGATTGTGTTCTTTATTGCTTACTAGTGGATTGAACAGGAATATCAGAATTTAGCTTTTACTTTTGGATGTCTCGTGATATTCTAGATCACAAGTTTAATTACAGCCTTATCGGGAAAATTTGAGTCGTACTGACCGTAGCCATTCGCGGACCTATGAACGAATGCGCTAATGAACTCGTACCTGCTATTGAAATGAAAACTAGCCCTACAGAAAAATAACAAAATATTAGATTAAAACTTGTGACGCAATTTGTTTAAAAAACATGTATCCAGGAACATTTTACATCATCCATTATTATTATGAAAATGTAAGAACATTTCGTTTACACTTAAATAGTAATCCTATATTTCGATTATTTCAATGGATTTAATTTCGATTAGATTGGAGACTTACTAATTTTTATTCCATTTCCAATTTTCTCTCAGCGAACACTTGTTATTACTTATAAATATTTATGTGAGAATGCTAATATAATGTTAGGGGAATATTGTAATTATCGTCTTTTGTTTCAACCAACCAAATCAAAAGAACTTTCTGTATAACAAAGGAAATGAAAAAAATGCTGAATACCTAATTATGTCATTTTTTGTTGGTCACTTTTAATTATGGACAATTAATAATGATCGACTTCGGCGGTAGGGACACTGTAGCACACGTTTTTGTCTTTTAACAGCAATTGCAATGAAGAAATGGTTGAGCCGGGCATTTTAAATTAGTCCTCAGAGGTAGCAACTCATTTGCAGCCATTCCAACCTGGTCTTTAATCTATTTAGGGTTATTTACATTTCATGAGCGGCAGTGATCATTGATGATCACTTGGAGTGCAAGCTACCACTGCTAGCTACTTCAACTTCATAAAAAAATGCTAAGTGAGAGTCGAAGTGTCACCCAGAGAATTCCATACTATTAAAAGTTTATCTGTAGAAAGCACAGTAAACGCCATCTGTCCGTATTACTAGAACAACAGAATACCAAATACCGATATAGATTACAGAGGGAGTTGCCATCAACGAAGTGTAATGAAAATTAAATATACAAAAAAGTGGTTTTAATTCTTATTAATAGTATTTGTTATTATAGCAGCCATAGTAATAAGTGCATTGTGAAAATTTAAACTGTCCTCTTATTATTGTTGAATAGTTAGTACGAATAAAGCCGAAAAATACTAATCTCTCGTATTCGTTTTTAAATTTTTAATATCTATTTGTTGATATAGGTACCGGCCAACACACACGATCAAGTAACATTTTCTATTACGGTTCAAGATATAGAGGACATGTGACAGACGGACAGGTGGACAGACAGCGGGGTCTTAGGAATAAGGTTCCGTTTTTCCCCTTTGCGTACGGAACCCTAATAACCTACACAGATATCTATGTAGAGTGTTATACGTGAAAAGAAAACAATGGATACATCGTGACAAGCGAATTCTTCACTCCGACATGCTCCGCTTGCCACCCCACAGCCGTTCCATCTTTATTTTATCGTTCCATCGTACCACTTCCGCCGATTATTTCTGCTACCAACGAACTGAGTGACTGTTGACCCTACCAGCTTGAGTAAGCACTGTGAAATTCTCACCGAATCGAACTTGACCGCAACGGATGAGTTTCCGAATTCAATGGTGAATCGGTTTTTACCGACTTCAAAAACGAAAAGGTTCTATGTCGGCTGAATGTATTTTTTTATGTTATTAACTGTTTTTGTTTATAAATCGTTATTTGCCAATTAAGTACAGAGGACTATAAAAACTATACAGAGATCTGCTAACAAATTTTATTCAAGTGTACATTGGATAGGCTTTATTGCTCTAAATTTATCTATTATTAACAGTATTTACAGTTTAACATTTTACAGTTATTAACAGTACCAATGTAGTTTTTTATATGAATCACTCATTGGAGTGACAGATAATTAAGTATAACTACTGTTCATAACTCAAATCAATGCTTCACTTATTCAATTTTATTCCATTGGTAATATCACTCACTATTAAGAATGAAATAAGTAATTAACGATAACTTTATATGTTGACTTCTAAGTAGATACTTCTCCAATAAAACTGTACTACCGACGCGAATTAACGTAACAAATAATTTAATTGTGAGACTTGTGTAACAAACCAGCAAGTTTTGTAACTCCTAAACTGAATAAATCATAATTATTTTAATTACTTGTTATACCTAAGCAATCTTATAAAAACTCACCTGAGAAAAATACGGCGGTAGTACTGCCCTCTGGTCATCTAGTCGGGAACATTGTACTCGTTCAAGCAACTCAAACAGTTCGTGCTGAGCGCGAGCGCCCCCTGTTGCGCTCCATGGCGCCGCCACGTGCTGCCGCCTGTCGGACAATAGAAGTACTTTTTAGTTTACCACATCGCAGTCGCGTCTCAGTAGTGTGCTCAATAGCTACTAGATGGCGTTAGCTCTGAAGTTACGTGTAGTGGAATAAAATGTTTTTGCGAACAAGAATTCTATACCTGTTTTTATAAAATTAAGTGTAGTAACATTTTGACTCATGCATAGTCAATAAGAAAAATATTTATTATGAAACATATTGTGAAGTTAGGTATCATTTATCAATGCCAAGATATTTTTACGCAAACTCTTGAAAGATTGAATCGTATAAATAAAGTTGTACTTTAACAATAAGCTTCGTTACTTCGAAGGCTATACAAAATATCGATATTCTATTTTGATAACCGGATAAATGAAATATTTCATCGCAAAACCTGTAGCTGTGTAAAATCATTATCCCTAGATGGAGGAAAGTAATAAACACCTACATGTCTATATAAGAAGAGAATTTTAAACCAAAGAGTACGCTAAAATACTCAGTAGGTTGCAAATAACATTATTTAAACCAAATTATTTATGTAACGAATAAATAAATACTTGATTACTCTGTTCCAAAACTATCTTAAAACACTACAATATTTAACTTCGTGCTCGGTTGTTCTGCTCATGAGGTCCCAGTTTAATGATATAAATCTACATCTCAAAACATAAAGCTCGTGCTTTTGCTTAGCTTAATCGGGTATCACGTCCACTTTATATTGAATTACGCCCTAATTGCCATCATTTATAAGCACGCGCCAGATATTAAACATTCCAATTTTCAAAATTGTCATAATGGGCCGTAAAATGAAACTCGAGAGAACCGGTTAGTCATTTATTTATATTAAAAAGCTTAAACAAAGCTACAGCCCCATCTATTGAGAGATACCAGTACTTCATCGCGTGAATTATTACGTGTAGATAATGGTCCACGCTTCAAGTCTGTGATTTATTGGTCAATTAAGTGACCATTCAGTGATCCCTTTACGTTCCCTCAGTCGACATTGTGTCCGAGTTTGATGGTTTTTCAAATTAAATCACCCCTGTTTAATAGTTGCAGAAACCGGTCCCCACAACTTAATCAAGAAATGTTTGTTTTGCGCTAAGCCGGGAATTGCTATTACCTTTGTAAACGTACATGTAATTTTACAGCAGATGTGTGTCTAATAACGACTGTTTACTTTTAATTATGGTCCTCATTGAATTCGATTTCAAGTTATATTATGTTAAAATTTAAATTTCCTGGTCGATGAATCCTTTACCGTTTTAGCCGTTCGTTTATGTATCCCTTGTCTATTAAAAATCGTTGCAGTAGGTAGGTAGTTGTACATCGATAAGATCGTCTTTTGTGTCTTTTTTATCTATTTCTAAGTTAAATAGATAAAGTGTATTAATATAACAAGTAAGTATTCGTAGGTATAGGTATCTGTAGAAATTTATTCATCGTCAACCCTCAACTGTCACCGCTGGTCAGGGGTCTCCTCGCAGAGACCAGATTAGGCCATAGAATTAGCAGAAACACTTAGAAATTTGTTTACGTAGGAGGTACGAAATTCCTCTGTCATATCTAGTTATTGTTTTGTTTTTGGTATTATGTATCAACGTCATACAAATAAACATGTATAAATTTTCGTATATCTAATTTCATTTTAGTAGTTCTGTTTTGGGAAACTTAATTGTTTTCAGGAAACTATATAACTAGTACCACAAAATACCTTCCACGAAGTGACTGGATTTATGCGCGGATTTAAATATTTAAGGATCTTTCGATCGGCAATCGTATTAGCAATGAAATATGTTGGCAGTATTTTATGTTTCCGAAAGGAATTTTAAAATTAAAAAGTGACAAACGATTCCCGTTTTTACAAAGCGGACGAGGACAGTGTTACTCGGAATAAAAAAAAATCGTGGTATTTTTTTCTGTAACATGTAACAAAAAAGCATCAAGGAGCATATTGTAAGCTTCCCTACATGGACCTGATGTTCTGATTATATAAAACTGATAACCTTCTCTTAGATAGCTTAGTGGTTGAAACTAGTCCTTTCATTCAGAGGGTCTGAGGTTAGATTTTTCTAAATTATGTGCTTTTAGAGAATAAAAAATCCTTGATATAATAGTCAAGAATAACATCGTCAAGAGACATCGCTTGAGAGTTTTTTAAAAGTCTTCAAAGGTGGTGGTAGACGCGGTGGACTGTGGCCTAAACTTCCCGCCACCATCACTATCCTTATTAGAGGTCGGTGAAAATGTTCCAGGGCGGCAAGGGCCACTTAATATGGAAAGTAATGCCTAGGAATTGAACTCCAGACCTCCAGCATAGAATGCCGAAACGAATTCCGATGTTATTATTATAATACATTATTATCCTATATCTCTTTTCCGTTTCCAAATTACGCGCGCTACGCTCGTCCGATCCATATCACTTACGGCTGATTGGAAGTTAATACTTACGAGTATATAGCATTAAGCCCGTTTATTACTATAATGCTGGACTATCTGATGCCTGTGGCTCTGTTTGCTATACTACTTTTCAGGGATTAAAGATAACTTTTGCGGATACATATTTATTAGGTAAAGTTTGTGAAATTTGATTGAACACCGTAAGTACAATAAAAGGCGTAGCTTTATATCCTTTTCTTTTTATGATATATACATGGAGCTTTACGGAAAAAAATCCGGTTTTCATTTATTTTAATCCATAAATTTTGTATATTAAGTCTTGTTGTCTTCTTATCTTGGCTTTTATATCTATTCCAATATGCTATTGAAAATTACTAGTTGTAGTGTTTGATAACTGTTTACTACGACAACATTTGCATAAAAAAACTCATAGAGAACTAATAGATTTGTATGTAACAAATAACGTGTTGATTTATAGTTTTATTTATTCAAGAACATAATACAGTACAATTAAATACCACAATTGACAGTATTCCTAGATTTACCAACACTTTTTATACAAGTCATTTATATTAGGCACCAATATAACACCATTCTCATGTTACTACCAAGGAAGTTATTAATCAATGTACTAAATACTGTGGGTTTAAAAATAAAAATGGAATGACAACTGACCCAGACGGTCAAAAAACAATAATTTGTCTCTGCAACAACAGTCCAATTAATTATACTTCCGTTTGTATGTACATCTGGTTCTTTATTAATTTCTGAGAATAATTATGTCAAGAAATCTAAAGATTTTTTTTATAATAAAACAGATGTAACTGGCGCTTCAATGACAAGACGATCGCATTCGAAAATGTAAATTTTTAGAACTTGAAAGCTTGTTATTGCTATGTTCTGATTTAAAGTGTGGCATATGTAAATATTGACTTTTTTATGAATATTGATAAGGCATGCTAACTTAACTCCCAGGAAAAACATTGCATCTGTTTATGGGCAACTTTATGTAGATTTGAAATTTAATTTTTGAATTTCGAATTGATAAGATAAGAAACCGACAATACCAAGATCCAAATGATCCACGATCCAATTTTATCACGTAAATAAAATCTACCCTACTTTTCGTAATGATAACTGAAACTCAAAAGTAAACAAAAGCACGGAAGCATAACATCTAACTTAAATATCAAAATATTTTTAGATAGTAAATTTTCAAAGACATAACAAATTTCCACTTTCATGTAATTTACATCTCAATGTTTAACTTTTTCAATTAGCGATACGAACTGAAGGTTTTATCAGTTCTATCAACAAATTAACTTCGGGCCCTTGAAACTTCTAAACACGGCCTTCGGCAATCAAAGGGTTACTGTTTATCTAAAAGACAATATTTTTAACGGGTTTCAAACGAGGGCTGTCAGTAATATCACGTAAATTGGTTCCGTGTACTATTATGGAATATTACTTTCGTGGAAATACTGAATATTCCTTTCCTGGAAGGATCGTTGTAACAATACCCATAGTTTAATGGTTAAGTAAACTACACAGTTTAATCGAGTTTATAAAAGCAAAGAAACTTCCTCAAAACACTGTTTTTATTAGGTTTATTATAGTTATTGGACACAGTTCATGTCGTGGTTTTATTTAGGACCCTATCTATCTATCGTTCCTAAACGCAGACGTGTAAGGAGCCTAGGTTATCAAGTTTTATCCTAGGTATTTTAATGTAGTTACATACAAGTTACAAAAGTATCTTTTCAATCGTGTTTAATTGAAATTTATTTCTTGAAACAAATGTTTTCCGATATGGGCCAAGCATCGCATCACTAATGGCCTTTCTGACCTACTCAATGTAAGACAAACGCCTTTTAAACTTAGTTTAAATTAACTGACCATTTTGCTGGGTTTATTTGTTCAATAACTTTATTTGACGTTTCATGTTGTAAAATAACATGAAATTTCCGTTTATTATATCTTATTACGTGTTATTTAGAGTGAATTGCAAGTGAGAAATAACTCCATATTAATTTTTCATTGTAAATGTTTAGGGATGAAGAATTTAAAATGAAATATCGTTTTCATTAGAATATTTCAATATTGTAAATATTTACTTTTGAGTCTGGTCCGTCAGTTTGACAATTGATGTTGTTTTGCGTGTAACATTTTGTTAAAGATTAAGCTCATACAACCGTCGGTAAATAAGTAATCTAAAATAAAGTATCTTCATTAATAATTTAAATATAATGAGATCACGTTATTATCTCCGTATAAAATAGTAGTAAATATTGTAGTCATTAAAAGTAGTCCTAGTAGCAAAATAATATTTAAAAATTATTTTGAGTCCCACAGACCCATCTAGTGGCCAACCAGAGAACGCTTTATCAGTTTCATAGTTATTTGACAGGTTGTTGAACATTCAGAAACCCAATGTTAGATAAACGACGTTTAACTGATGCATAACTTTATCGAATCAATAGCTATTGCGAATTTAACTGTTGGACTCAGAAACCAGACTTAAGTGATACATATGCATCGATATCAATCGACTTATTTAATTTTAATTCACGAAAGGTGTAGGTGATGTAATATATACCGATTTTGAATACAATTGTTTTATCTTCCCACGCTGAGTCTCCCACATCGACCCTTTGATACGTTGCATCGTTATGATATACTGCAACATGTGGTTCTGGAATAAATCTATTAAATATTTTATGACGATAGTAAAGCATGCCTTTGAATATCAACTGACTTTACATATTGACATTTTGTCTCTTTTATTGCTTGTATTTTTACTAAGCTAGGTTAGGATTTTTTTTTAATTCTTTTACTTAATTTATAACTATTTCTTCCATTTTCAAGTCAGTATTGTATGTCAAGCATGGCTGGACTTCTCGGGAATAGCGTAGGAGGAAACTATTTCGACTCCCTGCGAACCTGATGCGTTCACAAACCACTGCTAAGAACCACTTCTTAAAAATTGTGAAGGTGGTAGAACTTTCATTATGTGGTACGGGAGGTAACGCCACAGCTATTTATGTTTCGAAAAAATAGGGTTTAGGTCTACTGTGTGTATGAAGGGTGTGGTAAGGGAGAGACGCTTATACTAGATATTCCAGATTTATATTTAGACGCCAATTTTATTTAGGGTTGATAACAGATGACAATAAGCAGCAGTACTAATTATCAACGGGTAGACTACACGTTTTCTTACAATTTCTATAAAAAAATCTTTGGTATTTTCTCATAATACGAGTTCATATATCAAATACATACAAAATAGCTACCTACATATGTTTCAACAATACAACATATTCTAGAAGCTACATAACGGGAACTTACATAACGTAAGCATTGAGTACAAGATACCATGACGTTTACGTAACATGTACAGCATCCCGAGCGATCTCGTTACGGGATTGATGTCGATCGAACCAACTGCGCATGACCGACACATGATCCGTGTTCATGAACTAGCGTCAATGATTATTGGTCATAGATCTTATTTATGTCTTGGTAAGTTGAAATTGACTCCATTTAACTCATTTTTGTCCCAAAACTAGTCGCGTCGTTAAAGTGAAATGGGTTTAAACCATTATCTATTAAGCTGGCCAATTGTTGAATTATACCTTTATATAGTATATCTTTGAGAACATTTACCTGTGATGGCTGAACTCTGCGTGGTAGAACTCTCTAGGGAGGGACCCTCGTCACACCTAATTCTGCCTAATAACAACAATGTTAAGCGTTGTTGTGTGCTGGTTGAAGGGTGTAGTAAGAGAGATACACGTTACGTTCCAATTTAGTCCTCAGGACTCTAGTCCTAACTGTGGTTAATTTTATATAACCCGCGGCAGTGGCTGCTTATCATGCTTATCGTGGATGGCAAGCTCCTTTGCTACTTCTATAATATTTTTTTATCTAAAAACATGATGTACAAAGTTCTGTTTAAGTTTCCTCACTATATTTTCACAACAGTTAGTTATTTACCATCTTATCATCACGCACATATCGTTATGTAATCGAAATCGAAGTGTTAATAAAAGTCTAATTTTACATGTATGTTTTTAATATTTTTCCTCACCCTGTATCATATAAGGCTTTTATATCTTCTTTATATGGCGGTTAATGATTGAAAGTAAAATTTGAAGCAAATAATAAAAACACAAATAAATCTAAACATTTGCGTCCTTAATATCGGTAACTAAGGGTCTCAAGTCGACAACAACTCGATCGAAAACCTTTAATACTATGCTAATTAATACGCAACTCGACAAATGCAAATTGAAATCCTGAACGAAACAAGATTTATCGCGGCTTGATTACCGCGTGGTGTTCCGATATCTTTGAACGGCTATTTAAAAGTGCTATCGAATTTTGTACCAGAGATACGTGGATTTGATTTATCGACCTAAGTTTATATTACCTCACGTGTATAGACACGTTTTTTTATTAAATCGAATTGATTCTTACTTTATTTTATTTACACTTTATTCCTTGTTTCATTGCAGGGATAGTACTGGTAGGTAACATTATCTTCATGCTCTATTATACTGTATATCTGTTTGGAGACCATATCGGGTTTATTATAGGACTGCAATATAACACGGTACTCTCACATAAATTTTACCGATTTCGTAGGGTAATAGAAATATACTTATATTCCTGCTCGATCCACTTGTGAACAATGATCAACACAGGCCTGTACAACATCTCATAAGGGATGGGGCTACAGATTAAAAAATCGTACAGTATAACACTTACTTTTCAAACTACTGCAGCTAAAAGAATACTGAAAAACACCGGTTCGTGAAAACAGATAAAAGTTGCATGGCGATAGATATCAAAAGACAACAGGAAACGCGTACACAATACGCACGACTCACACTTGACGCCGACAAAAGCTTTTTGAAAGAGTCTGGCTTCGCCACAAAGCTTCCGGGGACATGAGAATATAGCTTCATGGCTCGAGAGCTTACTGCCTAAAATATTTGTCATGAATAAATCATTACTAAAATATGTTGAGCACAAATAGGAATTTTGTATGGGCTATAAAGCGTAGATGTATGCGGCATAAAAATTGTATCAAAAATATTTTCGAAATTAAATTAAAAATTTTGTACGTTTTTTTCACATACAAAATGAACTCACCTATTTCAACCGTGTAACAGCGCTGGCGTTCAACGAACTGATTGTTGTTGGAAAAATAGGTATGTAAATACATTTATACTAGGCATTCCAACTCAGTCCCCAGAGGAAACAACGTGTCTAGGTATGATCCACCTCGGTAGATAGGACGCTTTTTCCCATCTGAGTTTGATTACAGATTGATATTCATGGGCGATAATGACCGCTTACTATCAAATGGCCCGCATGCTTGTTTCTTCTATATTAAAAAAAACACGGACACCAAATAAGAAATACGATTTCATAATTTACATTATTATTACTGTAATGCGAAATGTCTACCTGAACCGACCCCAAAAGCCTTTGCGTGTCAGACTAATATTACGCATTTGCGCCGCGATGCTTGATTTAATTTATTTCGGTGTACTTAGAAAAAACACTTATATAGGATATTCGTTTTTCTTGTAAAATAACTGTTTTTATGGAGTTTACTCATGGAACTAAATTATCATTGCAAAAAGGAACAGTGTTACATTTTTCAACACATAGCTCCATGTCTATGCCATTGGACTAGAGAATTTTAGGGGAAACGACGTCATACCCACTCATACCTATGCAGGGTACATAATTTCAGGAGTCACTGGACCGCAGTCATGAAAAATGTATACTGGGGGACTCAATGCTTTTAGCGCACGACGCTCAATTTCCAAGAACGACTCAATGAAGTTACAATGAAGTCAGCATTACGAAGAATTTTGTTTGAGAAATTTTTAGAGTGAGGAAAATAAATAATTAATTAGTTATGTCGTAAATGTCGTGACGTCACGGGGATTAAAATACTTATGAATAATATAAAATAGTGGGCTCATACATGCTTAATAGATGAATTCGAAATTAAGTAGATATTTTTATTCAATGTATTTTACACTTTTCTAGTGACATTTTAGCATATAATTGCGAAATGGCATCATTAATAATAATCGTTACTTCAACAATTAACAAGCCACGTCATTGTCCTACATTTATATTTAGTAGTACTCTTATTTAATTTTTAAATCTAAAGTCCATTCATCTTTACGTCAAAGCTTTATAGCGAGATATTAAAATTAAAGACAGATTTGAATAAGGCCTTCCAGTAATCAACTAAGGCACATCCTTCCTTGCACTGAAGACCGATTTTTTGCTAATTTGCGAGTAAGATAGCTCGAAGGGAAACGTGGCAAATTTGCATATATTATGCCCTTTGTTTTCGGAAGCTGGTAATTTAATATCATTATATGGGATGTGTTTATATTTCCCGTAACCATTGCAGGTAGAAAACCACGCGTAATACTTTATTTAAATTCCATGCAAAATTTACTTTTTGTACATAATAAAAAAGTATGCAAAAATCAAAGCCACTTAAAATTTTGTTATTTTTATGAAGTGATGATATACATTATATGACATTCGGTCATTTCACTCAAGAAAATGTCGTAAGATACGATAATTCTCTATTTTTTCTATTACAAAAACATTTCAGGAAACGGTGGTAGTCATACGGTGGTAGTACGGGGATAAAACTATTATCTAGTTTGTACAAGACCGATGCATGCGGTTTTATAAGGGTTTATTTAACGCAGAATCCCTTAATACTTTAGTGATAACGTAATCTATGATACATTCAAAGTTTTTTTTTTATATAATGGAGTAGCAAACGAGCATGCAGTCCACCTGATGGTAAGTGGCAACTGCCGCCCACGAA
>DWRA01000812.1:0-20918 GCA_018250295.1 Spathilepia clonius | reverse complement strand
GGTACCCCTATTTTAATATTTGAGCCTGTAGATTGAACTCCATTTACTTGCACTCGTTGCATCCTATTTTTTAGATAGGAGACATAGTATATCGAGCAGAGGACCTAAAAAGGCTAATGGATGGTTGAATGGATTAAAATAATTAATTAAACTATGTAGACATATCGCTTGCATGAATGTACCAAATATGACTGTATAATTTTGTATGTACTACCTACACATTACGTTATATAAATTTGTACTTATATATGAAGTTTATATATTTAATGTGTACCTATGCTTATTCTTGTAAATAATTGATAAAAACTGATATCGACTGCGTGATATGACGTGTACCTTCTAATGAAACGCCAAAAATGAGGGATGGCAATACTCTGGGGTGATATTTATTCCATTTATCAGGACCACTTCGTGCATGTCTCTTAGAAATAAGATTTTAGCATCTCGTAAGTACATTAGCAAGTTAATAATTTGTTCTGCGACTCACATTTGAAATATTAAAGTTACATAAAATTTACTTTTATGAAATGAAAATTTGAAAATAAAATTATTTTAGAGAATCGAAGTCCATATATAATGAGGTGTGACTGTGTTAAGCATAAGTTTACCGATGATCGGATAAAGTCTTACACGTATTCCAACAAGCTGCAGGTATAAGAATTGGTGGAAGGTGTTACGGCTTGATGTCTTAAGATGTTGTAAGTGCTCACAAAGTCTTTTACAAAGTTAAACGACGGGTATCTAATGAAAACTAATTAGCTTGGCTTCGTTTTTACTTTTTACACCGTTCAACAGTAGTTCATCGATATAAGCACCGGCTTCAAAGTTATTTTCCATTTCGACATTAATAGGTGCATATTATAAGAGGTAACAATAAATTTAAGATACATAATAAAAAAATCAATATGCATGCTACTATATATTTTAATGCTACTATATACTTTACTAAAACTGTACTATAGTTAATGATCAACGATAAATTATTATACGTAAAGCACATTACGATAACAGCCTGTTCTGTGTTTTAATCAATTAATTAGTGTTTGGATATTTATGAACTGGAATCATAACGAAATTTCATACCTACACAACTAATAACAACGAATTTGATGTGCCAATATAATCAAACAATTAACCTGAAAACGTAATATTGTGTAAATTCCATTTTATTATTTTTAGGTGACGAACTCTGCAGGTTGACTATTATTGTTTTGTATGTATTTAGATTTATAGTAAGACTGTCGAGTTTTATATAAGAGCGCTTCAAGTTTCACGAGTTTTCTTTCGAATACACAAGTTTTATTTTAGACTCAATGTTCTTTGTAATGCTCGATTGCCTATTAAATGACTCGGGCTCGGCATACGTTTAAAATATTTTTGCCTCTGAGCGTTGCGTTATTAAACCGAGTCTTCAAACGACTTGAGATCTCGAGTTTTGCAACATAAGCTTTAATGTATTGTTTTGTATTCGTAAATCTCTCTCACCTCGACCTTCAAACTAAAACAAAAAGTTGTGCTCCAATTTTCAGCAAATACATAACATTATATTTGATATTGTTTGTATTTCACATAGATAATATAAGCAATCACGAGTTTCGATGTCTCTGCGTGCTGTAGTATTGCAAAGAGACTGGCGCTGAGCGCGCGTGAACCGAATACCGACACTTCACGATAACGCCTGTCGAATCAGATCTGAATATGAATAGAATATTAATGAGAAACTTGCTCTCAACTATGAATAGGAGTCGTTCTCGATTTGTTTTATTGAACCCCCTTGGATAGATTTGTAAACGCATTGAGAAGCATAAATGAAATGATGTTCAGAACGATGAAATATTCGACTAATCCGAATTGGAGGAGCACTTTGGAGTATACTCAATGAGAGACGGTCGTCCAGTGATGTCTACGCTCTGCTGAATGTTGCCGGAATTTTAAAGGAGTTTCTGATAAATGTCTAATAGCATTAGGGTCAAAATATTGTGTGAAAAAATAATAGTACGGAAGTTCGAAAAACTTTATTAAAATCGACTTGTGGCAGAGTATATTGTTACTTGCTTTGGTTGAAAGGCATGGTAAGACTAGCTTGCTTATATCAGACAAATTTCAATTACTGGACATGGTTATTTTAATCCAAAATTTATACATTCGATTTACTTAAATTAATGTGAGTAACAAATTTTAAAAGCTGACTTACAGAGACATTGATCAATTGCCACACTTTATGCTAAGCTCTGTTTTTAATTACGGCCGAGCACTTTTAAGGCTTCGTCGTAATTTAAAAAGGGTAAGATTTCACTTAATAAGATTCATGCCAAATACACTTCTTTGTACTTTTACCACTTAGACAGAATTTTTAACGTTATTAAATGATAAATAAGACAGTTTCATCAATTCCTGATTTTGACGAATTTACGCTCATATCTCCTTTCGTACAACTTTGCTGAAAAAGAAATTTCGGTCGGTTACTGCCTTTTTCATATTCATGCTAATGTAATAAAACATGTCTAAAAGCACATGAAACGACAAGTAAATAGTTAAAGACATTGAGAAATACATCGGTTTTGAAATTTCTAGTACTATTATGATCCATATATTTAATACTAGCAGGACCCCACGCTTTAACCCGCGCTAAAACAATATGGCTGCTAAGGTGACTTTCAATCCTTTACTTCTTAATACTGAAGTCCATTTTGATGAAATAATATGATTTCAAAGCGCACTGATAAACAGGTGAAATTAGCGCATCTATGTACAAACAATGCAAATTCAATTGAGAATATGAAAAATGTAAGCTTGAGAAGAAACTGTACTTCCTTCTCTTAAACTCCCTGTTCCAATTAAAAAGGAAAAACTATCCTATAAAATAACTAAATTTAGGACATAAATTACAAACGAAACATAGATCTCTGGACCAAAATAGAGCTACGGTATCCTCTGCAAACTCACTAAAACAAATCTTCCACTCTTCCTTATTAGATTCGTAAAACTCTTCCCATTCTATCCTCCCATCAGTTATAATTATGCAAGTTTTTTTTTGTAACCTAGCCTCACGATAAGGCTGACGGGCCACCTGATGGAAAGTAGTCACCGTCGCCTATGAACATTTGCAACAAGAGAAGAGGAGGAGTCGCCAATGCATCGCCGGCTTTGTAGAAGCACTCTTTTAGCACCTCGCTTGATGAACCCCATGTCATAGCGCTCTGGGAATACCTCGGGTGGAAGTTCATTCCACATCTTGCAAGTACGTGGCAAAAACATCCGTACAAAACGTGCCATAGAGGACCGCCACGAGTCCAGCTGATGTGAATGGAACCTCAACCTTCGGCGAGCGGTGCGAGGGAGGAAGGGCGACATAGGTACCAGGTCAAACAGTTCCTCGGAACACTCACCATTATAAAGCCGGTAGAATACTTAGAGGGAGCCTATGTCCCTCGGCAGACTTACCGCTTCCAGCGGTCTTTAGATTTTTAGATCGTTAACTGTTCGGACCGCGCGTTTCTGCACGGAGTCAAGCGGATCGAGCTGATATTGTGGCGCCCCTGCCCAAAAATGCGAGCAGTACTCCATGTGGGGCCTCACTTGTGCCTTATAAAGGAGAAAGAGTTACCCAGCAGTGAAGTACCACTTGGATCTTTTCAGAACGTCCAATTTTTTGTACGCAAGCCTGGCTTTAACTTCCAAATGACTCCGGAAGTGCAATTCACACGAGATATCAACTCCTAGGATTTCCAAGCTTTTATCAATGGTGAGTGAAAGACCTTCGAACTGTTACGACAAGACAAGTGGGGTTCTCTTAGCGGTAAACGAGCAGACTTGTGTCTTCGTGGGGTTGAACTCAACAAAATTAAATCGACCCCATGTCGAGACCCGCTCCAGAGAGTCTTCGATTTCAGACACAAGTCGGATTCTGCCTTCCTACACGAAAGTCCGAGAGGCGTTTGCACGGCTTGTGTATGCTGCATCTCCCGTACTCTCATCCGCGTAGCATTGTATGCTGCCGATTTGATGCAACATATCATTGATACTACTTGAGTTACTACTTCCATTGTCCTTCCCCGTATACGACAGTGTATACCATAGATGGACTATAAGCTACAGATCAAGCTCAAGTTCCGTTTTACTTTAAAATATTTCATAACAAAGAAAATAATATATTAGAGTTTATAGGAAACAAACTAACGGCTTATAAAACTGTCGCAGTGCGGTCACCAGATCAGTCCCACATGTTCCACGTTCGATCCCAGTCCAGCCTGAAGTCTAAATGATGAATTTAAATTTCTATGCTGGGGCTAGATGTTTGTGTATTCGTCTTTATGTCTGTCCGGGCGATCCATTGTTATTAATATTATAAAAGCTTAATTATGGTTAGTATGTAAAAAAACGCTTTGAAACACGTCTTTTTGCGCATAAATCCTTTTATTGACTCCGCAGAATGTTATACTCGTAGTTTTTTCTAAACTATTTATTTAAATTATATGACAGTCAAATTTTATCTATGTTAGATGTTTGATTTTATGAAATAATTAATTCGATAAGGATTAATATTAATGTCTATTAAGCCCATGTAAATACGAACGTAATTTTTTTTTTCATTTTTAAAATATAGAAATAGTTATTGTGGCTTATTAACAAAATATATCTAAGACTTTAGTATATAATTTGTTGTGAGAAACAAAACTGCCGTACTTAATTTTTACGTAAATATTACCAATTACGCAGCGTTCGCCAAAATAGGTAGCCAAAGAACAATCGTTTTTCAATTTAATCAAAATTTGTTAGTTTCTTTTAAAAAATATACAAAAAAAAATATTTAATATATCTAGAGAAAAATTCTACAAATAATAGAAAATTGCGTCAAAAACAGTTAAGTAAAGACCTGTAGGTGTATTTTTTTTAGTTACTATTAAATGTACAGAATTGGACTCTTCTATAGTTTTATTATATATATATATATAGATTTCATCCGTAGCATTAAATTTGTGTATAACATCAGGCATATAATTTCACTCTGATATTCAGTAAACATCACACGGTGGCTTACCCACATGTGCAATGATGAGGAAAGGCCACACAGTCCCCGATATTTGCGTAGCGTGGGTAAATATCACGGCATTGGGCCGATGACAACAATTATGCAGTTGTATTTGCTGCCTTAGTTTACGCTCCGAGTTTCAGCAAAGTGATTGCGTCGTTGGTTTAAAGGTAATAAGTAAAAAGGAACTTTCTAGTCGTAATGTCAACCTTAGAGTACCATAAATACTTTATACTGAAGACAATTTTATTATTCAAGTTGAAAAAAATGTATTAATTAAGAGAAACATACTCGTCATGCAACACCCGGCAGATATGAAACATCGATATTAATAAAAATAATTTGTAACTAAAAATAATCAATAATGAAATAAGGATAAAATCAGTATATGAACGTTAGTATTATAAATAAATGTAGCCGTGTACACAATTGGCGAACACGTATGCTCGCTCATCATTTAGGGGTATACACGTAATACACGCATGAAGAAGCAACATAATACGCGCCACATATACAAGGGAGTACGCGAAGGGACATGACGGCATACGAAAGCGTCACGCCGTTTACTATCACGCTTTACAACACGATTTCACCCCTCACAGATGTTTTAAAAAAGATAATCATATTGTATAAAATCTATTTATGTATTATATGTTATTTGTAGTAGATTCCAAAAGTCCCTCCGATATTTATATCAATATTTCACTCAATTTGACAATTCAGGAACATAATTAGAATATTCTGTAAAATCTGTGACCCGTCTATTTCCTTATCCATGTTGTCATTTGTACAGAATTACCAAGACTTGGTGATTTAACAGGGGTATTTTCTGTCATGCGGTTAGTCTTTGAAGTCAACGAAATATTATTTGATGTTTCAATTCATCTAGGAATTGGTTGCTATATTTCCTTTGGGACCTCTGCTATGAGATCCGATTTGAGGTTCGCAAATGTAAGTAAAGGAACAAGGCGGTTTAGATTCTGTTATATTATTTACTACCCAGAAATATACGAATTAGAGATACCTACAACGAATAAGTTATACAAAGATTTTTTAACATCGAACCAAACTAATACACCCTATGTACATACGTATTTATTTAAGAGTATCAGTCACTATTTAGTACCGTTATAGAAGAAACAAAAACCTCTTCTAAGTACTCTTGTACGTTGTACAAAGCACTCTTGTGCAAAACTTCATGTTTTTATATTAACCGAGACTAGGATTAAGCTGTACGTTGTCTGTCAACCAGTGTTATAATTTTGGTAAGTAGACATATTTTTTATATTTTGTCACAATGTATTTGAACTAATTTGATTATTTGATTAAATAATTATTTCCCTCATCTGTGCATAGTAGTAACAAGGATGGTATGAGGTGAGATAGTTCTTCCTTGAGCGATAGATAGGTTACCAGTCATTTGCGGGGTAGTAAGTCACAGAAGAATAACATCACGTTAACATAATATCTCAATTTGAATGACGTAATGTCTGTGTATAAATAATATAATTAGCAACATTTCAAACCCAATTCAAAATCTGTCTGCTTGCGACGAGCACAAATGCATGGGGACCAGATAAGACAATTGTACGAGATTGGAGAAATTGCTGTGTTAATAGAATGAGGGGTTGCAGACGCGGGGTGCAAATACGTTTACTGTCCCGCGGTCAGCCACGCGTGAAGCCTGGGGGAAGCTACGGGAAATGATGTCGTAACACAAGCGAACAGCGATAAAAGCTATTAACGACAATAAGAAGAATAATATCATGACTACGATAAGAAACTAAAACAAATAAAACTGAAAAAGTATCAAAAAGTGCCAAAAAAGTAAAAGTTGTAAGTAAATGTAGATAGAGTTCATGATAGAATCAAAATTGTTTTTCAGGATTTTATTAAGAGAGTACAAAATTATCATCAGTTGGTATAAACTAACTGAACAATTAAATCACATCGACTATATCCAATTTTAGTAATCAAACAATTTTAGCTAATAATATATCGCGTTGTGTTACCGTATCAGACTAGACATTTAAGCGCTATTTATTACAAATGACATTTCTATTTTATTTGCAAAGGGTTCAAAATTTAGGGGACGTAACATAATTGTCATTTTAAAATGGCTATGAAAATGTACTGGTACTAGGGCAGTAAGTAAGTAATTTATAATATTACAAGCAGAATAATATAATAGATACGAATATATCGAGTATTTGCAAATTTTAGAAAATTGATGTCAGTTGCTATGCTTGTGGAAACTACAAATATCTATGTTAATTAGCATTGGAGAAGTGTGATGCAGAAGATACAAGTGCCTACCTACCTCATTTGTGGGGAGTTACCGGTGCCTAGAGTCACATAAAAAGAGCAATAACATAAGCATAATATTTTTATGTATTCTTAAATATATCTCTAATATTAAATTTATTATAATTTAATTGGGAGACCTGATTCTAAATATTAAAAATCAGGCTTTTGCGAACGATGGTAATCTAAATTCCAACTTTAAAAGACATTACACTAATATAAATACAGACGTAAATACCAAGAAATGTTAGGTATTACTTAAAGTGTAATAAAAATAAACTTAAAAACGTTTCTGTCTTACTTGAGAATAAAGTCATTTTTTAAATAAACCTGAAAATTCCTATTGTCATACCCAATTGAATCTAAACAAATTTCTATTGAAAGTTAACACACATTGGCGAAAAGAAATGAAAACAAACAGCTATGGAAAAAGGGATCATTACTTTTTCGCCATAACGGATGAACCTACATCAAAAGCTTGTCAAAGATCGCTCGAAAACACTGCAACGTTTATTTATCATATGAAAGATAAGGCAGGTTACACACGGTGCTATTTAATTATTATTATGCCTGCTTCTGATACAAACACCTTTTATATAGTATAAGCTGCACTAAATTCGAGTTCCAAAACAGTTAGTTGTTACCTTCCAATCTAATATCAAAAGCTTTTGTTCATTTATTTGTTGTCATTTTTAATGAGCTTTGGCAAAGGAAGATCTCCCGCCGGGCTAGGTGATCATGCCCGGGGAGCGGCTGTGCTCCAACAGTTTCAGTTCGGAACTTGTACATATACCAGATGTTGAGAAAACTTCCATAGCGTGATTCAGAGTGATTCAGAATGCAGTGGCGCCATCTCTTGATTAGTCGCGGGAAGTCGCCACAGAGCTTTAAAAAATTTACACTTTTACAATTTTATATATCGTCGAATATAAGGAATTTTAGAAAATTGTAAAGTTTTAACAATTACTCAATACATAAAGATTTAATTCAGTAGAATTAACAAAAGCTACAGATCATGCGATTTACTTGCAATGTACGTAATATACCTTAAGTGAGCCAAACAAAAATCCATCTCGCGAAGGAGACGATTATGAATCCGACAGTTATATTTCTGTCGTATGCCTTTAACGGTTTTGGATTTCAGTATTTCCGACAATCTACAGGTAAACTTGTCCGACTTGTTACTTGTTAAAGTGTAAGGCTCATGAAACTGTCAAAAAAAGAGTATCTGTTTATTGTATTTCACGTTTTTTTTAAACATAACTGACTGAATCGAACATAATAGTATGTGAGTATAAAGTTAGGTAATTGGAATAACGATTAATATAAATATATTTCTATTTTATCTTACGTATTTAGAATAAATTCAGGTTAATGACATTCTTGCACTTATATTTACTTTTGTCAATCATGAAAATTAAGTCATAATGAGATATTTTCTATCTATCGATTTCGTAATTGAGTTTCTATTAAGTTATATTACAGATGAGATAATTTCAACACATACACAAATTTAAATGTGTGTTTTCTTAAAGCGGATATCAATTGATATCATGAACTAGCATTGTAATACTTTGATGGAAGAGTGTAAACTCCGGCTGACTAACAATAAGGTGACCATTTTAGTTCTCAGGAATGGAAATGCGCATCTGTAACAGGTTTCAGATAGCACATCTGCTCTATCGAGTTGGTCAAAGATTTCCATGGGCAGCATCGAGTTGGTCAAAGATTTCCAGCAGTGAGCACTTTCCATCAATTGAAACTGCAAGCTCGTTTGCTACTTCAATCTTATAAACAGAAAACAAACATACAATTTATTTGTACTACACTCGCTGGCGGTACGGCCACTGCCCGGTCTCTAAATATTTGGTCAGAGCAACTCGTTTATTACATTTCCTCGGACAACGCTTCTACCTGCACAATTTAATTGCGCTTTCCACCTGCGCTCAAATTCCCTTATGCCTCTATACACACGAGAAATTATTTTACACCTTACGACTGCAACGCTCGGTAAATACGACATTTTTTTATTTTTTTTTATTGTTTCATCTAACGAAAAGGCAGATTGGCTACCTGATGGAAAGCAGTCACTCTCGTCTATGGACACTTGCAACACCAGAAGAGTCGCTAATGCTTAGCCGGCTTTGAAGAAGAACTCTTTTTGTACCTTTTTTAAGAGCCCATGTCATAGCCTCTTTGATTTTTACAGGAATGAATAAATTTAATATCTTTTTTTATCGAAATTTAATGATTGTACTAAATCTTAAAGTATTACAAAATAAAATTTAGTTCTGAAACTGACTAATAATTGTTGTACTCAAATTCCATAAACCATTTTTGAATGAATTACGCGTAATATTTTAATTGTTGGCAAAATCGTCCTTAGTAAATTACTCTCTTAAATTAATCCGTTTGAAGTAATACAACTGGAGTACTGACTTTTGAACATTTAAAATGTTAAAATTACACATAACATACAATACCCTCCAATTCTGTTATTTCTCCGAAACAAAGCTTTGAAAATGTGTTCAGCGTTTGTGTATTGCGATTCGTTTGGAATCAAGCTCTTTGTTTAGGTGTACCCCTTTGTCATAACTAAAATGAAGTTAATAACGTGAATGTTATCTATTAATAGAATCTTCGTAATATCCGGCACAGAAATGGACCGTTAATATCGCGCACGCAGTTTCAATATTATGAATTATCACTGAATTGGTCCTTATAAGAATGTTGATTTCTTTCTTTGAAGAATATAGGAAGTATACAATTCTTACAATGGTTATTAATATAGATATATATATGGGTTTTTTTATAAAACCCAGATTTTAGTCTAAAGTACAAAAAACCGCTAAACTGTTATGTTATGTATGTTATGTTATTGTATTTCATATCCTTATGCTCATTTGAAACTGGACTTGTTAAAACCCCAAATAAAAATTTAAATTGATACAAATAAGTACGCTATGCATTGGTGGTAATGGAGCCCATTTTGAAAATTTGCTTTATAATTGTGAAAATATCAAAATTTTGCGTGACTTTCATTAGATTCATGTCAGTTTTTCTATATCTCGTAGCGGCTATCATAGCGTAAGCTTATAAAAAGAATTCATCTTTATAGTGCCACTTTCAAAGTAAAGTATTGAGTTTTAGCCCATGGACTATTTAAGTAAGTATTTTGACATGACATCCCCTAAGTCTAGCGAATGACATATACAGTGTTTATTTTCATTAAACACAGGCAGCTTTTAATATTATTTCTAGAAAAAATATAATGTAAGTTTTTTTTTAATTACTTAAAAGTCGGTGTTGATATTTTTTCCCAGAAAAAGTAATCAACAATTATTTTTTCTTGGTGTTTTCATAAGTCCATAATAAAATGGGTATAAAGATTTAAAAAGCCTACAATTCGTCTACTTTTAAAAACAAATTGTGATCGTAACCTACACAGTTTAGCGGAATTTTTGTACTTTAAACTAAAATCTGTGTTTTATAAAACAATAAAACGCAGATAACTTGGTATTGAGGCCCTCTACCTCTCTGCCACCGGTTATCCATCGGACGCGTTATGTCCCGTATATTGTTAGATTTATTAATTTCAATGATATATTTTGTAAGTTTTCAATCATTTTATGTTAATTAGAGCCAGCTTGTATACTGGTGAGTGTGGCAGTCTAACGCGAAACTATAAAGAAGGATATTGTTTTAGAGAATAAGATGTCATACAATGGATTGTCAAGGAAATAAATAAAAGGATTGTTATTGTATCTTTTATCATACAAGAATAGTTCCACAGAAATATTAAGAATATATTAGAGCTGCCATTGAATCTTATATAAGTTTTCTTATATTAAAAACGTAAGTATTAAATAAGCAAGCAGTCCTGAAGGTAAATACCCATTTCTGTTTATTGGCTTCTCTTGTCTAACCCAAATGATTTGTTTAAGTGTCTCTGTATCTCGCAATCCTTATAATTATATTAAAAAACCTTTCATGTTAGCAAAAAAAACATACTTTCTTTTGCTGTATCTTCAAGAAATATCTCTTAAATATTTTATAGATAAGTCACAATGATCAAATAGGATGTGATTGAACCAGCTTTTATTATCGTCAATGTGCAACCCTCTTAGGATTTTCATTCGAATCAGAATCGAAGCTAAATCGAATTTAAAGTTAACTATAGTCGTACTTCAGTCAGCGCTTAAATCGCTAAATAAAAATTCTGTTCAGCAAATAGCTTCCGCATCTTTTAACAGCTTTGAAGAAAATAAATTTCGCACCTATATTTCAGTGGTTCTGCGCGTTCAGGCCGCTTTAAGCACCTACATAGTTTATATGTGTAATACCTGAGCTATTGAGTTTCGTTCAAAGTCCAAGTTACTTACTCGCACATTCATGCAATAAAAGATATTTACATTACAAGGCCGTCATACAAAAACTGCTGGAATTCTGAACACAGAATGACATCGCATTCGCGTCCCTACTGATTTTATTGAATTAAAGGTAAATTTATCTTATCATTAGAGATGCGTCCAAGTGTAATTTTTTTACACTCTGTCAACACCTTAAGGAGAAAGAATTTCGTTTTAATATGTTCGTATTTGTGGAAGGTGTTCGTAATACAGTATTCAAGAAAATGATTTACCCGTGTATCCCGCGCCCGATGAGCGTGCTACAAAGTTAGCTAAGGTTTTCTTTGCTGTATTATTGAGATAATTTCCGTACTATTGAGAAATAAGAGAAGTACTATATGAGAAATTTGTAAATGTCTACGTATGACGCCCTATTTATAAATTTGACGTGAATTTGTCATTATTTATAATTAAGTGCTAGCGTTATCTAGATACCAGGATAGCGAAAAATTGTATATGAATGTTTCAAAAGGTTCGACATACAATACAAAGATGTACGAGAAGAGCTTTTCCGCGAAGGTTTTAATTTTTTTGAGGAGAAAAGTCGCGACTCGACACGGTAATCAAGAAAATTATTTACTCATATCTCCTTGCCTCCTCGGGACTTAGGGATTACTGTAACTTAATTTTCTACAAAATATACTTTGAAATATATTAGTACTCATGTTCAATAATCGGAGGACAATTTCAGGACTTAATTTTCCTTTGAACTAAAAGTTAATTTTAGTTAAAAGGGCAATGGTACAACGTTACCATGCTAAATTTGTAAGCGTGACGGCTAACCCTTTTCGTTTTTCATAAGAAAAATCACAAAGATAAATCTACTTTTTGATTAGCATAAAGTAAATAAAATCATAATGTAAAACTCATCCAATTTGACCATTCAATCCGCATTACTGAATGGCGCTGTAACATTTCTTGACCATAGCACGCACAAACCGTTATGGAAATGTCAAGAGACCGTTATCGGAAAACGACCTATTGAAAGAAGAGTATCTACACGTCTATATAAGAATAGAAAAAACATAAAGACTGTCTAGTTACTGCATATCCTTCTATTAACAGCATTAGAAATCTAAAGGTCATTTTTAGGGTCCGGTAGCTCATAAGGAAAAAAATAATTCTTACTAGATCACTTTGTTTTAATCTGTTAGTTTGTCTATTAACACATTTTTTTTTTCATCTACGCGAAGAGCTATAGAGTTGAAATTTATACAACTTTATACTAGGTTCTATCGTGTCTTTCAGCTGTTAAAGAATCAAAACGCTTCACATTAGGTGTCTCCCTTATCTGTGGATAAGGGAGACAACTTATGTGAAGCGTTTCAACTTAGTCCTAAGAGGTAGCAACGCATCCATGTTCATTCTCCGGTAGAACGCTAATCTTATCTGGGCTTGGCCGTGACCACATGAAAATACAAAAATATACAAAACATTTATTATTTAATGTTGAGTATATATGTATGTATAATTCATTATATTCTAAAATTAAATGATAAATATGTTCGTGGGGGAAATAAAATTGCTTCCGAGTAGTATTGTTCGGTCCTAATTTGAAGTATGTATATTAAAAGTATGTTCATTTGTCCAGGAGGAATCATGTAACTAAATTAATTATCTTTAATCGATTGAGCTAAATTTAATGTATACTTTTTAATTTGAATGACAATGCATGCTAAGGTATGTGAAGTGATTCTAATTCCAATATCGGCGGATCATCCAAGAGAGTTGGGCTCGCTGAGGAAAATACAAAAAAATAATATGTCTCATTAAATTCAGTAACTAAAAATTAAAACATATAGTTTTATTTTTTTATTTAATGGTAAACAAATTTTTAAAAAGAAGCTTTTATTTAATTGCCCTAAAAAGAAGAAAATAAACTTTAAACCAAATCAAACCAATCAATCTAGTTTATGTACGTCTTACACAATTTATTAAATAAATAGCTGCCTCGGCGAACGTTGTAGTGCCTGAGAATGAAATAATGTGTCAAAGTTCAATAATTAAATTACGAGCGCTACCTATTTGGCAGAGGTTATAACTGTTTGTATGGCAAAATAAAATTGTTGCTTTTACATCATACTTGGTTCAAGAAAATGTAAATAAATAAATAAGGAACATATAGTATTAGGTACTATACATGTACGAAACATTTCAACTCAGTTTTTCCGAGGTAACAATTCATTTGTTACTGAGTTCAGAAAGTACCTGTAACGACGCTGTACTCACGAAATGCGTGGTTTTCTTCGGATCTTCGCGTACATTTAAATCAATAAAGTAGATCTTTGGAACTATTTAAAATAAATGACATATCGACAAAAATATATAAAAGTATGACAGAAGACACGCTACGACAACTTGTGGAAAATACATAAAAGTGACATCCCTGTTTCAATTTCACGCTGAAGTCAAAAGAGAACCTTAGGGGCGTCTTGGAAATAATCAACATAGTGGCTTGTTACAAATGAGTTTCAAATAAGGGCACCTCGAATTACTAAGACAGCAGCTTAGACGGCGACCGTCTAAAGTGGAAAAAAAGATTTAATGCCCTCTACGTACACTATTGTGACCAACTCACACAATTACAAGTTTAACATGTGTCTGTGGAGTGCTATGGAACCATCTGTATATCTATTTCTGACTTATCGGAAACAATCTTAAAGGTGGTAGAACCCTATGTAGTTCGACTCCAGCGGCACCACCGCCACACTTATTTCTGCCTAATAACAACAGTGTTAAACGCTGCTGTCTTCTGGTTTAAAGGGTGTGGTAAGCGAGATAAACTTAACGAGGCATTCCAGCTTAGTCCTCAGGTGTAGCAACGCATGTGTGGTTGACTTTAATTAGGATTCTAGTCTTATCTGGGGTGGATCACTAATGTCCATGGGCGGCGGTTGCCACTTACCATCAGGTGGACTGCATGCTTGTTTGCTACTCCATTGTACATAAAAAAAACAATGCTCCGCCGCTTTAAAGAGGGAGGTAGAAATATACATTGTTTTTGTTTGGTTCTCAAGACTTATCAATACGTTCGACCTCAGTTAGGATTCCTGTTCTAAAGTTTATTTACAACGAGCGTGCAATCAACTTAGTATGTGGTTACTCATCATATGGCATATAGAATACAGGCTTGATTATATGCCGAGTTTTTAAAATAAACTAACGTAAATTAACTTTTTCCTAACGTGGAGCAGCCCTAGTTCCCTCGCGCATAAAATGAGGAGTCTAGGGACATCGCTCTGGTTGCTCTGTAAATAATCACCGGCTGCTTAGAAATTCATTTCAAGTAACGTTGCATCACCATTGCGGAAATGCACTATATTGAAATTTCATTACTTTATACTTAAATTCAATTGCGTTTTAAACTGAATATCTATTATACTACAAATAATAAGAATTGTGTACTCAATAAAAGTGGCAGAACTAATATAATTCCACTTTAATCTATTTTTAGCTAAGTTCTTGCATTGTCGAGGAAACATGTGGATGTCGGCTGACCTACTTATAAGGTCATCTTAATCCTAAGATAGAACGTACTTTGGAGGTTGATTTCAAATATTTATACCATCAGGTATATTGCGCGTTCGTTTGCTACTTCAGTCCACCCTAAGCAAGCAAATAATGTTTTTGGTCAATTCATCGCCAATAAACTTTCACCAGCAATTATTTTAACCAGAGTATGACTGCGCCGGTTAGGAGTATATAACTTATTTCTGTCAGAGCCTAAGAAATGTATTTCCTGCCAGTCAACACCAGCAATAATTTTATATACTTTCAAATTTTATAAGCTTAAGATCTAATAGATTTGTCTATAAAACTGGTATAAACCGTTTAAAAACTGTGTCGCAACCACCTGAACCTAGGGGAAATAAATATTTAATTAAATCTTATTCAATTGTAGACAGAATGAAATTGTAGAAACACATAAATGTAACTCTATATTACAATTATACGAAGGTAAAGTATGTACATATGTTCAAAATTATCTTCTCCTTGTGTCTGTGCAATACCATAATATAGATCCACTTGTGATTCCACGATAAATATGAAACATCCACTTTTCAAGACTAACTGGAATCTGAAAGAACTTATTGTGTTAGGCACAAGCTATATTTTTTTACCCAAAACTAAAACGTTTAAAGGTACAGTGAAAATAAAAATTATGGATAAAAAAATTTGATGTATTGTCTTCTTAAGAGATATTCATATTATTAATTAAGAGGTAATAATTCTTTTGAAATAAAATTACGTCATTTTAAGGTTAGGGACGCTCAAAGACACAGTACGTAAAATAATAATAAAAATCATAACTCTACATAAAGATGTACCCGCGTGTGCTAGATTTTTAAAATTATATTTTCTATTTATCAGTAGCTAGCTGCAAGTAAACAAACAGTAACTTTACTAAGAAATAGAAGACCTGCAATGTACAAACAATCTGATTCTACAGCGAGAATCATAAGTAGCTTGCTCTCCCATTTCCAGTCACGACTATTTTCTAAGTGCCTATCGTTCATTGTTCTCTGTGTTTAAAGTCAGCCTTCCCTAGGTTTTTCCTAGAAAAACTAAAAAACGAAATTAAGAAATGAAAAATAAAAAGTATATATACACCAATATTTGTTAATGATAGCACAGTAAAAGCGATAGGTAGTAAAATTGTTTAACTTGCAGTTTAATAACATATAGTACGGCAAAAAATACTACATTATAAATATAGTTGCAACTGTTCTACTTTGAAACCAAATTCGATTTAGAAAAAAAAAAAATAATAATCTGACAATATAAGTCTAATTCAACATCTTTACTACGCCTATTATTGTTTACTTCAAATTACTGTCATTAAATAATTTACCTGTCATGCACCACATTTTTATTCGTTACGAAGTTTCAGACTGTAAATCTTAAAGTAAGAAATTGCTTACGTAGTAAATATTTTTGTAAGCGTATAGTGGTAAGTTAAATTTATGCCATTTAAAACGATATACGGCAACGCCTCGTGCGTGGGGATTTTCTAAAACGTCGTAGATCTTCTTTATTTATGTTTACAGCTTATATCGTCCACCATTTCCTGTAGTAGTTTGAATCCGTTTATCGGATTTCGAACACGTTCGGTCGCGTACCGATGGACTTGATATACGCGGCCAACCCCACTAAATCACGGGCATTTTTTTCTATATTATTTTTATTATACATGACTACCTATTTTTACTAACGACATATTTGTTACGAAATAAGTAAATTACATCTATAAATTTAAAATATTATGGAATGATGCAATATTATATTATTTATAGAAAATATGCGATTTTATTTCATCTCTTCAGATTATCTTACAAAATAAAATAAAATTTTATATACTTTGACATAGTACCTACAAGTAACTCAGAATTGTGTCAGGTCAAAAATTGAACCCTGGATCCTCTGGTTATCAAATTTACAGTAACAATGTCGAGCCTGCTGTGGAAAGCTTTACATTTTTCATCACGTCACTATAGGTTCTTCGTAAATTACACTGTATTATTTCTCGCTGTCAGTTTCGTGAGGGTGGGTCGAGTAATCTATTCTGGACGCTTGGGAATTCATGCCATAACTCAATAAAGGGTCTGGTAAAAATCTATCGGCTGGACAAATTAATGAAGGCATTTTACGAGGCCCGTAAGAAGTTTCCAAAGAAATTATTGATGCTTTTTTCTAAATTCAATCAAATACACACTTACTACTTAATAACACACTTCGGTTTCATATTCAAAATATCGTCATTACGCGATAATTTCATTGCATATACATATTTTAATCATGAATCTACTTTAAATTTATAATAGGAAAAATATTCTATTAAAAAATACACATTTTGTATATTTGCATCACACAATGATGTATTCTTTTTTGTATAATGCAATGTGTTATAATACAGATTTATGTTTGCAGTAGTTTTGTGTTTATAATTACAAGAAATTTGGATTATGCAAAAACTTAAACTATGCGAAGTCCAATTATAAAATAGCTTCACAATAATCGTAATCAACAATCAATGGAAACCAGGTACAACTTCGTAAACACTGATTCAAGTGTTATTAATAAAAAAATGTCATACCAATAAAAAGTTAAATGTATTTAACAATGGCAACTGACATTGTACAGGTGTGGCAATCTATGCCAACCGCGTATCATTTCGTACATTTTTATCTCGACAAACATAGATAACCTAGCTATGTGTAACGCTTATCTTGCAGATAATAGCCAGTTACGATTCGATCGAGTCAGTGAGTGGGCTTACAAAGTTTTGAAGTTAATAGTGAAGTGATATTGAAGTGCAATGGCGGGAGCTGGAAGAGGCGATGGCAAAGGGCCGGCGGTCGGAAAACTTGAATCCCAGATTTATTGTATCAAGTATACTTTGTTCTGCTTCAACGTCGTACTGTGGGTGGGTACAAGTTGCAACCGCTGCAAGTTTTTTCATCATGTTTTCCTTTTTGTTTCCGTCTTAGTGTTTCTTTGACCAATGCTTGTACAAGGTTTCTGGCTTTTCCTCAACACGCGAGTTTGCGAGAAGCTAGTACTTGGTTTGTACTTAGATTTAAAGTTATAGTTGTAAACGTGTTGTGAAATATCGTATTCATTACCACATAATGAGTATTTTACGTACTGATTAATTTTTGTGTAACAAACGTTGAGTACACAAACACGGATATGAAACGTTTGTAAGTGATATTAGAAATCGTACACAAAACAAATAACTGATTTGACAAAACCAGTTATAAACACATTACACACAAAATATACTTAGTTATCTTTAAATTGAAACTAAACCTAGTATAGGCTGCAGCTATTTTTATGATGCACTTCTGGGAATGGTATTCTCGCCACTAGTGGGTGAGACTTGAAGTGTACTACTCCACGTTATTCCCACGCGTACTGGTGAAACACAATCTTCTGGAATTCTATGATTATTTTTAATCTGTTAAAACAGTTGAATAGTTCGTTAACTCCAATAAAACACTGCTAAAGTATTATTTAAATTACCGATATTATTTTCTATAAGATAAACAAAAGCCATTTTAGGTTGAGTCATTATATATATAAATAAAATCTACTTTTAATGAGTCATAGATATAAAGTGATAGTAACGTTACTATTAACAGACTAAGTTGTATAGTACCTAGAGAACTGAGATTTCCTATTTATATTCATTTTTAATTACCCAAATTTCATTTTAAGAAACCTAATACCACCACGCTAGCAGACCCATTTCTTGTCGTATCTAATATGTATAACCATACTGGTACCTCAATGTGCAGTGGGGAACATGTGGCGTAATAGAATGATTTGTTTTTCCTCCATGTATCATACAGTGGATACGCTTGGAAAGTCGCCGTCAACCCATTACTGTCCTAGTTCTGAGTACGAGTCTCCTCTTAGAGTTTAAGGCCATAGAGCACCGCGCTGGTAAAGTGCGAATTGGTAAACTTCACATACTTTAGATTTCTTTTCAAAGAACTGTCAAGTGTTTAGGTTTCTTGGATTCTAACATCCTAAATCCTAAATAAACAACTACACCCAAAAAAAATATGTAATACTTAAGAAGATGTGTAAGAAGCGCATACCCGTCTGCTATTTCCGGCACATAATTGTAATAAGCAAATATGTCAAAAGTAATAGTATTAATAATAGTTTTATGTTACTAATTTCTATTAATTCTAATATGATATACATACACCTACCTGCATGACCATCCTAGTTATTCCACAATAAAAGGGAAAAATGTAATTGATGACGTTCAAAAAGAATTATGTAAAGGACCAACTTTGAATAAAACATTTTGATTTTGATGCTACCGTTGTTTTTAAATTTTATTACGAAGTTGTACTAGTCTGTAGTAGTTCTGTATCTGTTTAATGTATGATAAGATATAAGATAACATTCAACGTCAATATGGTACCTGCCACGATACAAATAATGCGTTTCGATCATTATTTATCTAAAAATAACAGCACACGAGGAAAAATAAAAACATTTTATCCTGTTTCAAAATGTAGAAGAAAAAAGAAATTAAATACCCAATCTACTTATTAATACTTTGTAAAGAACGACATATAAATCTAAATGATTTTGTAAGGAAAAACTATCAAACAGTTCATCATATAATATATTCAACAAAGACATTGAACTATCGCCCGTTACCGTGACCGAATACATCAAAGTAAAGTATCATCTATAATTTATTACCAATCGATAGTAAAAAGTTGATATGTATTAACAGCCAACAAATGTAAATTAATGTCAGTATGAAGCAGAACAAAAGTTTTTTTATGAAAATCTTGACAATGTATACTCTGTGGTCAATACATTTGATCTCTTAGGTTAGACTTTATCAAAGATTATTTTTCAGTAAGAGTATACCTTATCTATGCTTAAAACTAAGTTAAATGTAGGTTTGGTAGTTATTTGATTTATTTTTGTGTTGGATTCCTCTTTGAAACAGTGCTTATACGATACGAGTAATCGTACGTCTACAAAAAAATACCGCAATAAATTCCGGCCCAGTCGTTTTTGGGAAGAGCGTTTAATAAGCCACTGAATTTTATGTAACTTTTGTCTTTTTAGTAATATTAAAAAGCTACCTTACGCAATTGTAATAAGAAGTCACCTGATAGTACGAGGTCGCTGCTGCCCGTGGTCATTCGTAACCAACTCCATATTCTAGATAAATTTTACCTAAAGCCAATCAAACATGTGTTCCGATTCTTGTCTACTAAGATGATCGTCTCGTATAAGTCAGCCGGCATCCAATTAAATTTAAAAACAATCTTATTCTACTTACGAGTTTTAATGATTTTTATCATATAAAGCGTACTGAAACTCACTAAAATAAAGGGCAAGGCACGAAGAATCACTTTATCAGTGCGATAAGGCACTTGTCCTGTTTTCCGAGTACAACGCTGTCATGCGCTGAATCACGCGTATACATTCCATTACAAATTACTAGTAGTACGACACATCCGTTTCGAATTCCTGCACTTCGTAAAGTTTATGGAATCATTGTTATTTAACTTAATTTTTAATTGAAACATACGAAGATAGTTAACAAAAACCTGTATAAACAAATGCTATATCATTTGTTCGGACGTTTATCATCACCTATCCGTCATTGGATCAGCATGACGGAGAACTTC
>DWRA01000811.1:0-20928 GCA_018250295.1 Spathilepia clonius | reverse complement strand
TACAATGGCTACTTAATATTATGTAGGCTGCATGGTCGTTTGCCGCTTCTTATTTGAATGTTGGTAGAACCAGTATGGATCTGCCGACGATGTAACACCGCCACACTTATTTCTGGAGTGGTTCCGCATTTCTGTAGAAGGGTGTGAATGCCGACTGACTTAGACACGAGACGACTAGCTTAGTCCTCGGAAGTGGCAACTCATCTGTAATCGACTTCACATATAATCCCTGTTTTATGCGGAATCGCTCACAAATATCCATTAGCGGTAGTGATCACTTACCACCAGGTGGACGCAACCTCGTTTGCTACATCAGTCTTATCTTTTTTTAATTGAGCGTAAAAAAATACGGGCACGTATGTCATACATATTTTTGATCTTTCCGTTAAATAAATAGAGTTATCAATTGATTACATGTAACTTTTAAATATTTATTCGTAATTTTACTAGACTATTAGTATACTCTCGAATACTAGGCGGTTCATAGAACACACTTTTTTCTCTAAATTCATTTGTATGCCAGTGTATCAAAATGACGATGATGACGATGTATCAAAATATTTTAAAACGTTTAACACAGACGCCCACTAATCTATTATAAGCTGTCATAACCACTCCAATCTATGCGGTCGGCCCTATAACCCTTGCTTAGAGAATTCGATGTCTAAAACTCCAATTTATATATTATAGTAAATTCTGGGATTCGTCGATACTATAATATCTGGAATACAACCGGGATCCCCGAGATTAGGATCGAGATGTTAAAATGTAAAGTTAAAGTGCGCACCTCACTCCTCACCTGTTCATTTTAGCTCAAGTGATTCATTCAAATTACTTCTTGTAGTAATTAAAATGTTTTTAAAATAAAAATTATTAATGTAATAGGCAGTCTTATTGACGTGTATATTATATTCTCATGGAAAATTACCAAATATTTTTTTCAATTTAAATCGTGGTATTGCTACACTTACTACGACAATTGTAACCGTATCTTTATATCAGTTTTAATTCTTATCTCCTTACATAATAACAGGAAGATAAGCGTATTAGACCGATATGCCTTAACATTCCATTGTGTTTTGAGTATATGAAATCAGACATACCGTTGTAGGGGCCGGTAAAATGATCTTGATGAAGCTGATGAATAAGAAGTTGGTATTGGTTGGTTTTAAAATAACCTATGCAACCTTTTATTTTTAGCACGCTCACGACTAAGGAGCTGAACAAAGTATTACGTTTGACGAACACGATCTCGCTTTCAATAAGTACATCGATTTTTGTTTTGATGTCGTAGCAAATAAAAATGTCACAGGTTTATTAGATAACACTGAATCCGCTTATGTCTTAGTATTGACATTAATCGTACAACAATCGTGATTCTTCTCGAAACCAGTCTCATTAAATTGTGATAATGATAAATGAACGGGTAATGTGTATTGTGATATTTTCCGAGGGCTTACATTATGAGAGCGAGCGCAATGTTTTCGATCGGGCTCTTTTGTTCTGCGGCGCGCTTCCTGCGCTCCGCGTGTTGTTAGTTCAGTTTATCGGTAACGCGGAGACGTTGCTATGTATCATTGAGCTACGTCATCGACCTGGCTCACGCTTACGTGTACAAAAGAAAATGGCTGCGCGCCGTTTCAATTAATCGAAACGTGAGTCTTCCTATCGAATGAAATCGCGGTGGGGCATCATTTGAATATGTAATTTATTTTATTGCACCGTCCATTTATTTGTCCGTGTCGTGACTTCCACTTTACCCCTTGTTTTTATTTATTTTAATGAAATAATTACATTTATCGCCGGATAAAACAAAAGTGGTAATTAATGTCAATGCAATTAGTGATTTATGTGTGAGCGCGCTGTTTACACATGTGGAAATGAACGTTGATAGGGAGCAAAGAAAGCGAGATTAACTTCAACTGTGTGAATGTGGACGCGACCAGAAGTACGGCGATCGGATTAGGCTTATCACGTGATCTCCGATAATGCAGCGGCTCCAGTTTACCCACCTCGGCCGCCGCAGCGCTCGTTCGCGTTCGTACTTAGCTGGCTAGCGATGCGCTCGTATACATATTTATACGTATACATTGTGGTCTCGGCCAAGTAAGTGATGTGGTAGATATGTAATTCCATTATGTGTCTCGCCTCCGTCCGCTCCCCCGGCCCCGCCTCTCTCCCGGACCCCCTCGCTCGTCCTACACAAGCGTCATTTTGCCGCGCCGGGGCATCGGTTTTATACGTTGTTGTTTTGTTCTATTGATCATTCAAATGATCTAGTTTATCGATCACGTCCCATTTGTTGCTCACCGGCACGGTTTTCAGTGAGTAAATATATTGAGTTTATTTCAAGTATGCTACACGGTCGACGAGACCTTAGCTCTAAATATTAATTATTCATTGCGGTTACTTCCCTATTCAGCGTTCGGTCCATCACCATGAGACCAACTTACCCATTTCGTCAATCGACGACAAGATGGCGGACAGACATAAATAGTCCGTCGGTAAATGTACGTTTGTAACATATCAACCTACAAACAGATTAGTGCTCTCTCTGCCTGACTGAACGCAATCGGACGTCAATGCGCGCCTACGTAGTTTTTATTTCAAATATTGATATTGATTTACCTTCGTGAAGGCATGTTCTACTGTACTGTTGTATGTTGTTAGCAGATATTTTTGTAGATAAGAATCATATATTATAATTATTATTATTCACCTTGATAAGCTGTGTTCCTAATCGATACTAAGTACATTGCATTGGGCACTTTTTACGAGCAAATTATTATAATAGATTTAAATATTATTTGTATGTTACGCTCGCTGAGGGGCTTACAATGATTTGGTTTACTGCAGCGCATTGATCGCGTGTTTACAGGTGAGCGCAGGGGAGATACTAGTAGAAACTCAGCGAGTGCCCGATTTCAAGATGGTGAGTTGCATCCCTTCCATTCGATTTGGCATACTCGTTATATTATGTAGAATACCTATGTAGTTCAGAGTACGCACAGGTATGTGATTGATATAATTATGTGTTGTGTGGCGGTGGCGCTCGCCGACACTCGTACAGTGCGACAAACATTTGCATGATGGCATACGCTAATAATAGACTATTGTGGTGTAGGTAGGTGTCGTGGCACGCTTACAGCGCAGTCACCTTGACGTCGATTAGGCTTTCCTCCACAATATTATCGAATGATATCGATTTACCTCACAATATTAGGCTTTGCCGCGTTACACCGTGCGCTTAGTTATTAAATTATATTCCAGTTTTATCCTTGAGATTGCATTATGTACGTATGTATAGTCGAGTGGTGGTCGGTGTACATTGCGAGGTATTTCGTTCGGCATCGCGTAACGTAAACATAACACGTTCCGCGAATAGAAATCTCAAAATAGCAAAATCGAATTAAACGGTTACACCCGCGTTTGTGTTTCATTTTAAATATTTAATTCGGTTTATTTAAATGAGAATCGTACGTATTAATTTAATTAGCTTATAAATTATGCAAACGATCACTGCCAAGGTCGCTCACTCGTTCATTTATATAGTGAATTAAAACCGAGTTATTTCAATTGCAAAGTTAGGATTGTGTCACTGTAATGTAATAATGTTGTGATATGTGCGATAAGTTAATCAGCACAGTATAGAAAAGTGTGCCGGTGCGGGCGGGCGGCCTCGCGGAACGCAGGCAAGCGCGCGGGGCCGCGGGGTCAGCGACACCGAGCGCCGCCGGCCCCGCGCCTGTCACCACACTCGCTAGCCATCCCAATTATACTAAACTAACTCTCAGCTATTACGCTTCTAACTCATTGTAGCCATATATATCCTTGTCAAACACTACACTAGCGCCCGATATTAACTAACAATCAATCCATTGAAGTTTTGACTACCAAAGATCGAAAGTTGTCAAACATCGATCTTTAGTAGGCAAAACATCGGATATATTGACTATTAGTAAGGATCGTATTGCAAACCTTCGCGATCGATTTTGCAAATTCGAAAACCGAAACACTATTTTTGACACTGAAACTAAGATTACAACTTACTTGAAATTAGTTTCGAGTTACCTATACGTAGGTATTTGAGATAAAAAATAATAAAATTTAGTCACTACTAAGTCGCTTAATTATTTAACTAATTGTAAAAAACAAATTAGAAGATCTATACAAGTAAAAACTTATTAAAAGATTTACTATAAACCTGTCTTGTTTTAATGCAGGTATGTTAAAGTAATAATCTGTGACATTTGAGTATAAATAGTGTACATTCTATATTATAAGTGTCAATATTATACAAAGTAGAATACGCGCGAAAGTTTGTGCGAAATGTTACTAACAATATATGCGTTCATACTTCATATAAGACTAACCGGTCGTTAGAATTTAGACGAGGACCGGGATGAACAACTTTACTCGTCTCTTACAACAGGCTCGCTTTTGCGGCACTGAGAGAAAGAGAAGTAGGCACAGACACAGCGCAGTGTTCAGTCAGTCGGTTTGCACATTGAACGCGAAGGGAAATTATAACATGGCGCACACGGTCTCTCCCCGCCGCGACTACAACGTGCCGTCAAACCTCATTCCACTGCTTAGCCGCCCGGTTCCGCAGTTATTTTTACACAACCCGACCTTTCGCACCGGTCGTCACCGCACTTCAGCATAAATTATTCTACGCAAGTCACAATCACATCAAAACAATTCTTCAACGCCGATCACAATACAAAACACATCCGAGGTAGTCGTTTCTAGTCGATGTTATCTTGTCTTCGTCGTAAATTCAATATCGTGTGTAAATTCGTGGCTATGAATAAAGTGTCGAACATGGCATACGATGCGTCCACTCAGCACGGCTGCCGCGGAGGCAATGAACGCGGGGCTGAGACGGCGGCGGGCGGCGGGCGGCCCGTCATGCGTCAGCTGAGCGTCACGCCGCGACATTGCAAGGTCCGCCCGTATTGCCTCGCCTGACCCACTGCGCCCGGCACCGTGCGATGCCAGTGCCGGCGTTTGTGCAAATATCATTATTCCTTTATTAAATATACTCTAATGCATCTAATATTTCAGTAATACATTAGGAAAATACGGGGATATCAACAAGTAACGGGCGAACGGTGCTAAATAGAGCGTGTAAGACATTCGGACCGGTTTAGCGCGTCACGTCACTTGTTGTGAATGGAGCGCTGCGCATGCTCGCTAGTCGCTACGCTCGCTTAGGAAAGTGGCCAACTTTGCAATATAACTTTATTGCGATCATTAAATGTCTTGTTTTCAAAGGCAACGGGATAAATTCGTAATACTGTCAGTCTTTAATATGTTTAATCTTGTTTTGGTTACCTTTTTCCACGTTAATGCCACTATCTGTACATTTTTACATTAAAACAGGAGGTATTCTTAGGGTCATTATACTAATAGTGTAATGTTTATAAGCGTTCAATCGTAATGATAGTCAAATAAATTTATTCATTGAGTCATTTCGGATTAAAGAGTAAATGTCATTTGAAGTAGTAAAAAAACAAGTATCATCATAATATCAGCTAAAGTGGCTACCTACGAGAAGTAGTGTTACTTGAACGACTGTTTCAAGTTTTAACAAATCATTTAACAAATAGATAAATTGAAACAGCTTACGTCACTTCCGGGATTTAAAATCTGAACGCAATGTTTGTTACTGACACTCCCTTGCGTATTTCTATTCTTCGTTTACTATATGTCACCTTAATTTCAATAATAGAAAATAACGCTCTATCCATTTATTCAGTATGCTGATGGTATAATGACAATAAATGTAAAATTCCCTGATGATCTGCTGCTATGGCATTCTTTTTAATTCTGTACCTCATGTGCGATATTAAGCGCCAAAATCCAAATTTTTCAGGAGGGACAAAAATGCGCGGAATCCAACTTTAAACACGTGACTGATAGATTATATTAGATAGTGCTTATTTTCTAAAATATTCTTCATGGGACTTCACGCATTTTATCATTGTATAGAGTTGATTTTTGCAATTTTAATTAGGTATGCAAAAAACAATTTTTTGCGACAAGTGGATTTGCTATACCTCTCAGATACAGATGTCGGAAATCCCAAAATATACTTTGCATATTTTACATATGCGTGATACGCATGAGAGGTGAGAGGTAGGTACGTTTATGAGAGGGATATGTGAGCATTATTATCTCTTTTGATAACCGATGTATTTATTTCGATCGTGTTGTTGTTTCTTTGTTACAAATATGTTATGATACACGACGACAATAAACTATTTTCGTTGAAATTATTCAAGATAATGACGTGGATGAATATTGTTTTTCATGATCAATCCAGTACTGTACCACTGCTGGGCACGGGTCTCCGGTCTTAGCGAGAGGGGTTAGGCCAAAGTCCACAGCGCTGGCTAAATGCGAATTGATAGACTTCACACACCTTCGAGAACTTTTTTCCCTCACGATGCATTAATTCCTTCACCGTTATAGCAAGTGATAATTAATTTTTAATACATCGATTTTAACTTCGAAAAATCAGTGGTGGCGTGCCTGAGGTTTGAACCTCAGACACGATTGAGAGACCATGATTCAACCACTAGACTATTACTACTTATCATGTCATCATGTCTTATCATGAATATTTTTTTTACTGCTTCATAAATTGACCTTAAAATTGTTAGATAAGTATTTTATTTTGCAGTTATTTCTTAATAAAACTTTAGATATGAATGATTTGTAGACCTTGGCGGTTATCGCGTTGAGCCTGATCTGGATATAAATGTTGTCTTGAAATCCTTGGACTTTCAAACAAATATTCATATGTGTATGTTTTATATACTTTTTAACGTTACTGTTGTTTATTGATCACTACTTTTTAGTTAAATAATATTTTTCTTATAACTGTATAGTAAATGGCATAGTTATATCTATTTACTATGCGTTTGGATCTGGCTGGTCATTGAATCTAAAATCTAATTTTCTTTGTTACTTATTTTTAATCAAGACAGCTTAAATCTTACCTAATTGTTTTCACGTTTTCTACGTTATCAAATCTACCTTAATAATTTATTTTCGGACTAGAAAAATATATTTTGGTTATATCGGTAGGTAATATCAATTTCACAAATTAACATGAATTTCTATAAACAAACTTGATTTTATTTAATCGACTTCGAATTAGGAGTAGATTCTATGCTCGACTGTAGGTATGAAGTTTTTGTTGTCTTGGGTGTATGAGTGAGAAGATTTTCTCTTAGTAGGTGGCTGCTGAATATAAAAGGTGGTATTAAAAGGTCCCTCGGGAACGTTGATTTTGGAGCGTACGGCTCGACACTTAAATCGAAATTAATGAGGTTTAAACTATTACTACCACATATTTTCATACAAAGGGCGCTATGCAATTGAGAAAGGATATTAATTATTATTTAACGTCTCTGAAATATACTTCCCCATCGCATTCGTGGCCACCACTTAAAAATGTAGGGAATTTTGTTATATTACATTGTTTTTTAAGTATATCTTAAACATACTTCTAGGTAGGTATCCATGTCATACCTGAACAATCTCTTTACGTTGTACAAATATAATTACTGGTACTTTCCGTTAAGTAACTTCGAACGTCTTCTTATACGATATATTATTATCTTAAGTACGTCTTCAGTGCCAATTGAAGATTTCGAACAATTTGTCGCTATATGTGTATAATTAACAGTTTTATTACTAAACTATACCTACTAATAACCAGAGTAAATATAATGACTCATATAACATTTTAATTAAACTCTAGGAGTTTCCAATAAAGACCATTTCTAAGAACTGTGAGCTCATATTAATACGTAGGCATAATAACAATATGCAATATGATCGTTTATCTTTTATAACATAGGAGTCGTGAATCTATTTTTATTCGCTTATCTTGTAAAAAAATCCAATAAAATATTATTAATCGGTTCATAATTACAGTCAAATATAGCTTTGTTTGGGAATTGCGGTTCAAGTTAAGCGAAGCGGAGAGCACGGTTGTGTAATGAGGAGACGAGCAGGCACTACTCGTAGAAATAATCAATATTGCAGGCTCTGGTTCGAATCTCGCGGCGCCCCGTCGCCGCTGCACACTTGCGGCCGAAGTTGCGCCGGGCTCTGCCCCCCTTGCACCTCGCGCCCTACACACCCCTCGCACTAGAAAATTGGGTTAAACAGCACGCGGCTGAACACCGCACCGGAAGAGGGGATTTTGGGGTCCGCGGTACTGCGCTTCTACAATGAATGCGGGACAGAGATGTGACTGAGTATTGATTGTCTTCAACGAGACGAGCCGAGACGCAGTTTCCTGCGCCGCAGATATGCACACGCCCCAACCAACCCCCGACACGGTGCTAGCTTTTACTAAGGCGTATAAAAATATTGGAATTTCAGCTTGTTGTACTGTTTGAACGTAACTGAATATACACATGATTGACACCACTTACATCGGTGTTTTGATTGTGTTTCACCTTTAGAAACTTTTAGGGATTAATTTAGATTCAATTATTTTAAACACCATGTTATTTAGTTCATGCCTTCAATAATTAATGAAAATGATAGGACCAGTATTTTTGTAACAGGGAAGGTTACTATTTTTAGCCCAAAGCCGTTCAGTCCTGCGATTCGCTAGAAAGATGTGTATTCCGGTTTACTTAGGTACTTATGCGGCAGGGATCTTAGTCCTCAGGAGTGGAAATCTATCAGTTATCGGTTTCTGGTAGAAACCTTCATCCATGTGGAGTTGACTACAAATAGCCATGAGCAGCAGTGATCTTTTACCTAGCTACCTCAATTTTGTATTAATAAGGACTTTCATGACATATCAGTCACTATACTTCTGGCACGCAAAGGGTTCTAGATTAAATCCCCGGTCTGCCAGAAGTGACAAATGATGAAATTGGAGCTTTGTTTTGTTTCGGGGTATTTATGTATTCATGTAACAATATATAAAGTTTTCTTTTTCCAAATTAGTCACAATACTTATTCGCAACTCCTTAACTTACAAAACACACCAAGTGTGTCACTTTTCTACAAAACACACCTAGTTTGTTTCGTAGAAAAGTGAAGCCCCGATCCAGGGGCGACGGGCGAGCAATTTAAGCGGAAGTACACCCCGAACATCTGCACATGATGAAAATAATCTTCATATTAAATATAAGTGTTTCGTTTGTTTAGATTTCGGTTTATGATTTATCTATCTATCAGTTCAGAGGACACAAAAAATGCGTTAAATGAATCAACCGTTTTCATGAAATTTTATTGGATCTTACTACTAACTACAACCATAGAAGGTTGACTTGGTTGATGTATGGTATTATTTAGTTGATATTAATAGTTAGATTAAGAAATAAAAACTTTAGCACTCTTAATAGAAACGTGTATGTATGCATGTTTTTTTTTTCAGTAACCTTTGTAAATAAATATCTAGCATCATAGGCTCATACCTTACGCATATTTGCATGATACTAATATGCAAACTGCTTTTAAATTTTCGTTTGCTTCAGTACCAAAAATCTGTGTTTGAAGGCGGAATTACTGAAAGATAGTTTTAAATTAGTATACTCATGAAAAAAAATACATATGTGAAAGGTTTTACGTTTTTCCATAGAGTAAAGTACCTATATTCTGAAATCTTCATCCGACGAGCAATCCTTAATAAAGCAGGATTCACTTGAATTATTAAAACTACATTAGCTATTTGAATTGTTTCATTCATAATTTTATTTCTTGGTACATTACACGCCAGCAAAATTTAGAAGAGATGTCTTATGCGAGTGGTACTTTTAACTTGGCTTAGAATTGTAATCTGAGATGAAATGAGTTGGGCAGTTTAGTGAGGCGGGATGGGGGCGGGGTGTGATCAATAACAGCCGCAGAGTTCTTCAGCTCTAAATTGTTATCAAACGTTTCGTGAATCAGTAGGTAACTTAGATGTACCGAGCTCGGATCGATCCTGCGACAGTTCGCCATCCACATTTAAAAACATTTTCCTTTTATGAAATGCTTTGCGTTTAATTGCCGTTTTCAATTAAAGTTTGTAACACAACTTCGAGTGTTTGTTCGCAACGTAGCAGTTTGCGCTAGACGCTTTAGTCTTTATGTGCGTGTCCATGTATGTACGCGCTATATGCATGTATCTACCTACATATTATGTTGCCAGCTCGCTAACTTTCCATTCGCCTGATGCTAGGTGCGCTAAAAATAGACACAACAATAAGCACTGCGCAGTCAAATCATTGGTCGATTCAAAGATCGTGTTAACATTTTACACACTTATAACTTTTCATATCGCTCGACGCTTTAAATTCCCCAAATGGCATAATATTGGATCGCTTTTGGAGTGTAAATAGACAATTCCTAACAATCTGCCTGTTATCAGGAAATTACGTCAGTTAGCCTTGTCAGAAATATGTGAGTCTTGAATATTATTTTAACTCGTGTCGTCGTCACGTGGTCTATTATTTTCCTTATCGTTAATTTGATTCAATCGAAATGCGCTGTTCTTTTGTTGCTAGTTTAGTAATGGTAAGGAGGTGGTTGCTTGGAATGGGCGAGGAGGGGGCAGGAGGCACCGGAGGGAGTTCAGAGCGGCAACGTTACGACGATAATGCTAATATGCTCGTTTGATATGTTTCACCGACCATGTTGTGTTGTTTGAGTGTGACTCATTGAGTGTACTTTATTTATATAGTAATACGGTTTTTATTCGCAATTATGATGCACTTCTCGGCGTTTGCTATCAATATCCGAACAATAAACTTCAATATTTTATTTTCAGTCGTAATTGATTATAACAATAATTTATTTAATCGATACAGATTCCGGACAATGTTATGCTGTAACATTTAGTAAGAATGTGTTAAGTAGTGATGTTTATTGAGCCTCTATTGTCACTAGAAAATCGGTGTAAACACTCTTGACAAGCGGGCTACCCTCTTGGACATATTTTTTTGCGATATCGATTTAGATTTTGTAGGTTGGCTATCTATCTGTAGAGAGGCGTTTATCAGTCAAGCGTGCTGCAAAATTGTAAAACAAGTACATACTTGTATCTATTCACGTTTTTTACCTTTTAATGACTTAGCTAAGAATACATTTGCATTACTTAATTTGTGACCTTTAAAATTTGGATGTCAAAATTGTAAAATTTAACGAAAAATAAAATATTAAACAGAACTTTTTGGATAAAATGAATATTTATTACAACTTTGGCACACGCTTTTTGAGTTGAGAGTTAAAATTAATGTCTGTATTTATATAAAAGTTTAAATTAAAACATGATTGTTCATCCGAATGGTAAGTTATTTTTGAGTGGGTATACCTACCCTAGTTATGCAATTGTAGTGTTTGTGGTGACATAAATCCTCTATTCTAAGTTGTATTACTCAAGCTAGGTCAATAATGTGTTCAGGACTGAACTCCCAAGTCATGTACCTATAAAATATTCAGTGTTGGCTTGCGTATACAAGTTTATCGCTCGCGGCTCGGCCGAATACGTACCTATATATTTAGGTACTTACACGAGTACACCTATCTGTGTTTATGTTGGTACATCGCGGCACAGACGCCTACGTAACACGTCCAGTAAGCAGTTTGTTGTGGGGCACGAGCGCCGATATCACGTACTCGTTCGCCGCAGGTCGGTGGCACTCCGCCCGCCACCCGCCGTTGCCACCGCACCTCGTTGCGGGAATAATCGGTCAAGTCGATTTCATACATACCCGGCCTGTAGGTACTTTCAATTAACGGTGAACGATTTAGCTTACTGTACATTTTTAACGATATAAACACAAGAAGAACGATCGATTCTTATCCGACGATACTATTTCTATGTTTCTCTATTTGTGCAATATTTACGCCGACCACGACCACAAATCACGGGCTGTTGACCTGCCGGAAACTATACTACGAATGCTAACTTAAACCTTTCACGTCGATCTTGCGAAATCGGTTTGTATTGAGTTGTTAATTTATCGTGTAGTCAACCTTTTCTAATTTTTAAAAACAATGCTTTCGGCCTTGTATCCTTGTAAAATGGCGCCTCGCCCGTCGTTATTATTATTATTACATTCGGAGCAAACTTCGTGACGATCTCCATTCTCCACTCCCCCCGCGTTTACCGCTCCCCGCGGATGCGTATCCGATTGTCGCGAGTCGCGGCTGGAGTTTACAACTTGTCAAACTTGTTAGGTTATACGAATAATTGAAGTAAAAAACCTATTAAAATGTGTAATAAACACCGTTTACTTGTAGAATAGTGTGTGAGTAAAGTGAGAATAGTGCTAAAATTAGTGGCAATACAAGTAAAATTGAAATGAAGTGGGCGAGTCATATGTAAAGACGCCATCTTTCTTTACAGATGTCAGCTGGGTCACAAATTCAGATGGCACCACAAACTACTGTCAACACGGGGCAGCCACTACATAATCAGGACTCCAATATGAGCACAGGTAAATTGTGATTTGGTGATAAAAGTGATATTAAACGTCGTGAAGTGATCAGTGATGTCGAGTGTTTACTTCGCGTTGCGCCGAGATGCCGAGGTTAACCTTATTTACGGACTAGATAGAACTCAAAACTTATGTGGAAAACTGCCATCAAAAGGACTGTGACGTCACATTATTGTATACGATGCCGGATAGGAACTGTGAAAGTGCAATTTATTCTTCTGTGAGCGGAGCATATTATGTGACACTATGCATTACTATAACAGTGGGAATAGCGTTAACCACATCGGTCTGCTCAGCTCTGTAGCAAAAAGTGAGTTGGTAACTTTTTAATAAGTGCAGCTTGTACCTTAGTTCTGGCCTTGTTTGTTGTTACCTTTAATATGTGAACAAAAAGGCGTTAGATACTGATTTGATTATCATAAAGAAAAGATACCAATGTATGTAATTTATAAAGTATATATTTATTAAAACAATGTGTATAAATTGTCTTATATTTCCATAATCATGATTTATAGGTATATAAATAATATGGTTATTGCAGGGTCTTCGCATAGTGATAAAGAAGTTGATGCTTTAACGCCAGAGAAGTCTGCTGCTATGCGAGGCTCCAGTGCTGTACCTGGGAGTGCCCTTGTGCCACCTGGTGGTGCCACACCTACTATTACTGTGACTGATAGAAAAAGAAAACGGAAAGGTAGTTACCATTGCAGTAAATGATAATTATTTATAGGAGTTTTACACTTCTAATGTATTAATCAGTATTTTTTATAAAGTTGTGGTTTGTATATAAACTGCATTATAACAAAATCTTTTGCCGTTCCTGATTGTAATGGGTGTGATTGGTTGCAAGTGAGTGAGTTTATAGGGAAAGCCAATTAACATTTACAGTCCAATTATTCTAAGTCATTACGTAAAATTTATTATTTTCTCTTTTCACTTTAAAACCATTTGTTATGTTGGTCATTTTACTGGCTGGCCAAATATCAGGCCATGAACACGGTTCCATATTGATATTGATCATGTATTGACGCTTCGTTCTGTGCATGGTACTTATAAAATAGTAAAATTGAGAGGCAAGAGGAGAGAAATTGTATTTTATAAAATTTGTTTTTTAGTATTTGTGATGTGATTTACAGGTGAAGAAGGCATAGGCGGTGGTGGAGGAGGTGGCGGCAAGCAGCGGCATAACTCCTCCGATAAAAATATAAGGGAATACTTTTGTAAGCACCCATCATCCAGCCCTGTCCGGCACACTGGAGCCAAATCTCCTTCTCCCCAAGGCGCTAATTATCCTATGGTATGTTACCTTTTTGTTTATTTTACATAAAAAATAGAGTCAACCTTAAATAGAAAAGGAGTGCTCGTATTATACTTTGTAATAGTTGATCTCAGACAAATTGTTACTTCTCAGCTCAATTTAAATGTGTGATGGAGCTATAGTAAGCCGGAAGAATGTAGTTAGTGCAACCATTGCTGTTTTATATATTAGAAATATGGTAGCCTGAGTTTCATGTGCAATTGCCTTATGTACAAGTAGTTTTATGTATATTTTTGTATGTGGGATTTTAATTTTTTTTTAATGGCACAAAATACAATTTTGTTATGTCTGAATTGAGTCAAGTTCTAGTATAAACGAAATTTCTATTCAAGGTTTAACTATTTTTTATTTAACAACAAATATGAGTAAATTTCATATTATTGTAGAGTGGTAAATAATGGTAATCCTCATAATTACTTCACTTTTTGTGTAATAAAAATATTGTTGTGTTTCTTTTCATAGTACCCACCGTCACCATCAAGCCTATTGCCTTCGGGAGATGTCTTTTTACGTTCCGCCTCTCAACCACGACCTCATACTTCTGTTAAACAGGTGTGTATATACATTCTCCTAAAAGGATTGTGCAGTAGTCCTTGTGAAATACCAACACAATGTATCATATTACTTTTGTCTCCAGATTCAAACAGAACTGACATGTCAGAGGATACAAGAGTTAGAAACTCAAGCATCTTCTGATTTAGAAGTAAGGAATAATAGAATAGAAGAATTAACACGGACTAATGAAGAATTGAAACATCAAGTTCAAGCACAGTGCAAGGTGCATATGCAATACATTTTTGTAACATTTATTTGTTTTATTTGTTATGATTTCTTATTATACAATTTACTTTTAACTAGTGACAATATATGCTAATGTTTGTTTTTTTTTTTGTACCAGGTAATAGACCAACATAAATCACACATTAATAAGTGTATAGAAGTTGTGAAAAAATTATTAAATGAAAAAAGTACTATTGAAAAGAAGGAAGCGAGACAAAGGTGTATGCAAAATAGACTTAGGCTCGGCCAGTTTGTCACCCAACGTGTTGGTGCTACCTTTCAAGAGAATTGGACTGATGGATATGCATTTCAAGAACTGACGAGGTGAGTTAGTTCACCAAAATATTTATAGTTTAAAAAAAATCTGTTCATAAGCCCAAATAGAACGTAAAATATGTAAAAGTATAAGTGTGGTAGAATAAGTATGGTGTAGTTGTGGAGGTGGCACACCTATTTTTTATGTGAAGCTGTTCTTGTGTTTTGTGGAAAGATTTTGATGCCAAAACATGAGGCAACTATCATGGTCCTCAATAGTGGCAATGCATTTGTAACTGATTTCAATCGATCTTATAAAAAATTATTGCAACAAATTACAATTTAGACAATGTAATACAACACATTACTTATGTACCACTATGGTTCGCTCACCTTATTTTCGATGTAACCGTTTACATATTCTTTTAGGCGGCAGGAAGAGATCACTGCCGAGAAGGAGGAGATAGATCGTCAGAAAAAGCAGCTGTTCAAGAAGCGGCCGTCGAACAACGAGGGCGGCGGCGGGCGCGGCAAGCGCACGTCGAGCGTGTCCGCGCCCGCCACGCCGCAGCCGCAGCCGCTGCACAACGGCACCGACGCGCCCACCTTCCTCAAGCCCGACCCGCTGCCGAGCATGACGGGCCAGGAGTACTATGAGGCGGATGAGATACTCAAGGTTAGGCTCATGGTGATTATTTTTTTATGCTTTTAACATACCTCTAACACTAACATAGTATGTACTGTATGTAAGTTATATGTAAGATTTCGAGGTGGTTTAAAGGTCTGTCAGTGCTGTAACTGCACCGCTGCACCTTATAGCAATAAATATATCAAAGTGTCGTAGGGAAAATATATTTCTATATGTTAGGTAATCTAACTTAAGAACACATCTGTAATCAGTTTTAAGTTTGAATTTTTATTCTAATAGTAGTCAGTGACAAAGGCGGTAGGCTGCAGTGATCACTTAATTTCAGATACTCTGCAAGTCTAACTGCTACTTATGTTTCAAAAGAAAGGATTATTTGATATCTGTGTTGTGGTTTAAACGGCCACAAACTTTTCACTATTTAGCTAAAATATTTGTATGAAACATGATACTTATTTTTCATGAAGAACAATATGACTGTGATTGGTTCTTATTTTAAAATACTCTTCATCATATATGACGTTCATTAGGTGTACAGCATTAGGAGTGCTGTGTGACTATTTTCTACTTTGCTTACATTCAAAAACATACTAATAGCCACGAAACTAAAACAATTGACATAGATAACTTTTAGCTGCCGACAAGTTCCATGGTCACATCTCCCTGGATGGATATTATCGGTTTAGCTTGGAGTTATCCTTAGTTTGTACTATGGGGTCATCTCATCATCATTTCATAATTCATTTGTGTGAATGTTAACTGTCATTTCTCACTCTGTTTTGTTGAAATTGCATACTTTTCATACATAAATGACTTTTTACAGTTAAGGCAAATGGCACTAAAAAAAGAGGATGCAGATTTGCAGCTAGAGATGGAAAAGTTAGAAAGAGAAAGGAATCTACACATAAGAGAACTAAAACGGATACACAATGAAGATCAGAGCCGGTTTTCTCAGCATCCTGTACTCTCTGATAGGTGAGCTATACCTACATAATCATATATTCGACATTAAATTATAAATCGCATGATAAAAACCATATTATACATGATATTGATACATGATTTTAAAAAAGTTGTATAAATTGTGATTTTTGTATTTTAGTATTCTATTATTATGTATATACCCAGTATACTGTAACTTGCAAAAGCTTTCAATTAAATACGAAGGAATGCTGTCTAATAAACAATTTTTATCAATTGATAAACCATACATATCGTTTTTTAAATGGTTGCTATGTTAAACATTATTATAACTCTTTAACTATGAAAATACTATTGTAAATGTTTGCTGTACATTCATTATAAATTTTATAGAATGCTGCAGCTGCTACTAATAACTTAGCATTCGTCGTAACTTTAGTAATACCATCAATTATCAAACTATCAAAACAAAATATAAATTGGCAGTGCATTTGTCTTTATTCCAGATATTTGTTACTAATGCTACTAGGCAAGGGTGGTTTTAGTGAAGTGCACAAGGCTTTTGACTTGCGAGAACAACGGTATACCGCCTGCAAGGTCCACCAACTAAACAAAGACTGGAAGGAAGACAAGAAGGCCAACTATATCAAGTGAGTCTGTATACGAGTGATGGAACTTTTGTACAATTAATATACATAGACAGAGTTGCGGTATGTATGTGTGTGTGTTTGTGTGGATTACTAACATTGATAATTTTGTCCCCCGTTTATCATCCAACCTTTTCCCTCTAAGTGGCTGATTTTATAAGCTTTTAGACATCCTGTAAATATGCAATAGTCACATTTAATATGTTAAAATGATTGGTCGATAAGGGGTTTATTTGTGTATGAGTGTGTGTGTGTTTGTGTGCAGTGGCATAGTTCGGCAGTGATTGTAAATTTAACATTAGTGCTTTGTTTAAAATGAGCTTTACAACTTAATTGTAGTAATTTCAAAGATGTGTTTCGTTTATTCCAGACATGCACTACGGGAATATAATATTCATAAGGCTTTAGATCATCCGCGAATCGTGAAACTTTACGACGTATTTGAAATAGATGGAAACTCCTTTTGTACAGTTCTCGAATACTGCAATGGTCATGATCTCGATTTCTATCTCAAACAGGTATTTAACATTTACTATTTTTTAAAGTTTTAATTATTGCTTGCTATTACTCCTTGAGTATCACAGTTACACATCTTTTATGTAATACATGTGGCGATTTTATCACTATTTCAGTATTATTGTGTGAATCATTTTTATAGATTACATGGTTGTCATCATGTTTTTATTGTAATTACGACGCACTACGCTGTTTTCAAAGAGTATATTGATATAACGTTAGTTCTAAATAATGAATAACGTTTAGAGTTTTACATTCATATCTCAAATGCATTATTTTATAAGTTCTTGAAGAATATTTTGTGGTTCGACTCCGGCGGCACCACCGCCAGACCTATTTCTGTATTATAACAACAACAGTGTTAACCGCTGTTGTATTCTGGCTTGAAGGGTGTGGTAAAGTAGATTTACCTATCCAAGGGGTTCCGCCTTAGTCCTCACGGTTAGTAAATCATATCTCTGTTCGTCTTCAGGTAGGACTCTAGCTTTTTCTGGGGTTGATTATAGACGTCCATGGACGGCGGTGATCAATTACCATCATGTAGACTGCGTGCTCAATTGCCGCTTCAATACATTAAAAAATAGTTCTTTATTTATGTTAAATTGTGCTAAATTACAGCATAAGACTATTCCGGAACGCGAGGCACGTTCTATTGTGATGCAAGTGGTGTCTGCACTGAAGTATTTAAACGAAATTAAACCACCGGTGATCCATTACGACCTGAAACCTGGCAACATCCTCCTGACAGAGGGCAACGTTTGTGGGGAGATAAAGATCACGGACTTTGGCCTCTCTAAGGTGATGGACGAGGAGAATTACAACCCCGACCATGGCATGGATCTCACCAGCCAAGGTGCAGGCACTTACTGGTAAGTTTTCAGTTTTTATCTTTGATATTTCTCAAATGTCTTCAAAGAAAACTAAAATGTGTTCTTTGAATACATATTTTTTATCTTGGCCACAGTTACTAAAAGGATTATTAGAACTCCATAGCCAAATCGCAACTCAATGGAAACATATAAAGTCACTTCCACTGTGTGTCAAAATAATTTTGCTTGACAATATGGCTATAAATGATTAGCATTCTATACATGTAGCAAGTAAAATGTATAGTTGTGAGTGTGGAGTATCTATATAGGTCCTTAAATATGTTGTAATTATTTATCTTTAAATAACGACATAGAACTGTCCTGCAAAATATTAGTCATCAGACTTATTATAAATAACTGTCTTATCTTCTATTCCCTATTGGGTCATTGTAAGAGCTCGCGATATTTAATCTTTATCTAGAACTCTGAATCATTATGGTAAAGATAATAGTTTTTGCATTGTTATTACTTTGGTAGATTTCCTACGTATATACCCTAAAAAAGTTCTCATTATGATTGTTGGCATATTTTATGTTTTTATAGTTTGGTTTAACATTCCCACCAAATACAGGAGCATGAGAACATTTTTTGTTAAGCAAAAATGCTGTAATGTGTTTTTGCTAATATTTAAACTTTACAAATATTTTAACTATGATTTCTTCCTTAGGTACTTGCCACCAGAGTGCTTTGTAGTAGGCAAGAACCCACCAAAGATCAGTAGTAAGGTGGACGTGTGGAGCGTGGGTGTAATCTTCTATCAGTGCCTGTACGGCAAGAAGCCCTTTGGTCACAACCAGAGCCAGGCCACTATCCTAGAGGAGAACACCATCCTGAAGGCGACTGAGGTTCAGTTCGCCAACAAGCCCACTGTCAGTAATGAGGCTAAGGTATGTTGATGTCGATACTCTGTTATCAAAGATTATATTTATTGGCGAAAGATTGATTACATTTATGTCTGGACCTATTTGTGTTTCACTGCTGAGCTATTGGGCATAGATCTCTTATTAAAAATGCCACATTGCATATTACACATAAATAATTATATGTAATGTGCATTTAGATTCACATAAAGATTACTTGTGTATTATGTGAATTAGTTTTACTTCGGAGACATGTAAATAGTATTAGCAGATTCGTTCAGAAAGAGTGAGCAGATGAACTTCACAAGCAACATAGTTTTACGTTGCTTCGGTCACCTGCTCTCATCTGCGTTAATTACCATTGGGATATTTATATTCCGGTAAAACAATTTACAATAAAATTCTTATTCAGAATTGCCAGACAATTTCTGCTGTCATAGCCCCACACTAGGGATTCCTATTTTGCTGTTGCTATGGATACGCAGTGAGGAATACATTAATATCGAAATTCAATATACAAATCTAAATTGATCATTCAGATGTCTGCCTGGCTGAGGATCGTACTTAGAGGCCACAGTGTGTCAATATTTCATTGGCAATAGTTAATTTATCCCGAAGGGTATTGAACATTTTTCATATTATTCATCATATTACTCATATTTGATCACTAAATGTACTTGAGTAGGCTCGTTATTAATAATCAATCTATTTTAATCTAATTAATAATATATCAATATCTGGTAGACAAATTTTGATACCTGCTAGGTAAAAAATTGATAGATCGATTATTAATTACGGGCGTTGCTCAATTGATTAATGCATGTTTTATTGTAGGGATGCCAATACAGTTAAATATCCTTTATTTGTTGTTTTTTATTTCGTAAGCTGATATGAGATAATTTCCTCATGGTTTTAGTATTGAAGTGCTTGTGTTATTTTGCTAATGGGTTACTGTTAATGCTGCGCATTCTTATTGATTTCACCCTCTTTTTCGTGTAATAGGATTATTGGGTAAGGATAATGGGGTTTGTTTCATTTGAAAGGTTTCAAGTTGAATCTGATATGGAGTAAGTAATCGAAAAACTGCTTTTGTGCAATGACTTTTTACAATCATCATTCTGAAAGCTTTTGAGTTACTTTTAATGAAGAGCAAAACTAGAAACAAATGTTCAACAAGGTTGACACATTCTATTTACTGAGTGAAATTGCTCTTTCTATAAAAGAGAAGCATGTTATTGAGTTTTAAATATATTATCTAGAGCCTTTTAGTATTTTATAATTTACGTTTTTTATGTTTGTGTGTTTTCATGAAGTGAAGAATGTACATAGAGTTGAGTTCTTGTTTGTAGTCCAGAAGCTTTAATGGTCCTTGATATCAAAGTAATATATTGGTGGATAAGAAAATATTATCTGGGATCTATATCTAAAGTTATTATTATTCGTAGTTATTTTTAATCGCCTCGTTCGCTCGCGCTCGCCGTATGGATGGAAGTATGTAAATAAGCATGTCGGTGCCGTGTTGCAGAGTTTCATCCGCGCGTGCCTGGCGTACCGCAAGGAGGAGCGCATCGACGTGTTCGGGCTGGCGCGGCACGAGTACCTGCAGCCGCCCACGCCCAAGCCGCGCGGCGCGGGCGGCGGCGCGGGGGCGGGCG
>DWRA01000810.1:0-20931 GCA_018250295.1 Spathilepia clonius | reverse complement strand
CAACAATTAAATACCTACTATATTAAGCGATTTTTAGTTAGTTTTATTATTAGATTAGTTTTGAAATCTTATACTAGAAATTGACAGTACATACTTGTGATAATTTAATTATGTGCTATGAAAATTATATTGCACTGATCTTTTGGCAAGTCTTATATGCAGTGCTTCCCATATTCTGACTTCTATATTTAGCAGACAATACCGCATGAAACAATAAACGCAGCATCTCTCCGAATAATTTATGTTCTCCTCAAGCAAGAGCATTGTGACAAAGATACCAAATATAATGGTTAATTACTATTCTATATCATTTTGTGTCATTGTTAAGGAATTTGTTAATTACTGCTGACTTAAAATAAGCAATGAATATGTATAGATATTTTGTATATTGCGTATTAATTATTTGTACACCGTTGCTTATGATATAGCGTACAGTAATGGGTGCTAATTTATGATAATTAGTAGATACTTCTTTTTTTTACATACTCGGCTACTAAAATGCACTACGTTTGTAAGCACAAACAGAATCCATATCAAAAGTAGAGAAATCATTTCTATGTTTCATAAGATTTTTGCAGGTTTTCTCAACTATCTTGCAGTAATGTTAATGTTCCAAAATAATTGTGCACGTATGAATTTTTTTTGAGATTTTTATATTTAAGGACCACCAAATAAAACAAAATCTTATTAAAACAGATTAGGGCGTATGAAAACGACGCACATAGCAACATGGATAGAAAGTAAGTCAATTAATTATAGTTAATTCATTATAGAAGCGATTACGCGGTTGCACGGCGCGGGTGTTGCGTCGCGGCGGCACGTGGAGCGATGCCGTAACAAAGTCAACACGTCGGGTTAAATGTATCGTGTCATTAATGAAATACTAGCCACCCCATATTGGATAACATTAGTAAGACAGTTGTCTTACAGGTTACAAATGTAGTATAACTAAACACTGTTCTAGACTGAAAATCTTTTTTTCTATCGTAATTATGTAATTTACATACCTAATAAATCTGGTCTCACTGGAAATGGTACAAACTAGCAGTAATATCAATATCATTTAACATGTATGTAGAAAATGTGAAGGTTTATCTTACTATCGCTTGTGGCAAGTTCTAGTAACAAAATTTTGACATTGTGATTTTTAGCAAGTAAATATTTATTTATTTACATGTAATAATACTATATTTGAGTTGCGGTGTATTATTTAGGTTTAGAGAAAAATAGAAATTCCTTTTTTTTATTTTTAACACATTACATTATTAATTACATTACATTAACAATTTATTACATTTGTTACAATACAATATAGGTACACTGTTTATATATTTTTAATTTTGCAATTATACTTAACGAATTTTCAAAACCAAGGTTACATAAATTTTATATGACGGTAGTTCACATCAAATTAAAATATCAATACTACAATGTTTACACGGATCGCCGCGAAGAAAATAACAATTACATAAATTGCTTTTGTCCGAAACATGTTAACCAAACAACATGTGCCGCGGTCGCTGACCCCGCTTATTGTCATTGCATACGGAAGTAGTTAATAACTTTAACAATGACTTTGAGATGCGTCGGAGATGAAGTCTCGTAACTTACGCAAATTTGTTTTGATGCGTCTCCAAATCTCTTGATTTGTGATGTTTAGTAGTAAAGCTGTGGTCAGATCGGGTGCTTATTATAATCAAATTATTTTTTTGTTGCAAAGAAACTGAGTTTATTGATGCATTTACATACTGATTAACACTGAATTAGTCTGTAGATGGTGTTATTGGTATATTAAATTCATAAAAAAACAACATTATGTTAGATTTCGTGCACATGACATAGGTGACTCAGTTGATACTTTTCTACGATAAAAATTAAGATCATTTGTATAAGCGACGTCTCGAAGTCTCGATATTTGGGTGACGTAGCGCTGAGTCATAAGTCAATAGCAGAGTGACCCATTTAATATCTATATTTAACTGTTCAACAAGCCAAAAAACAAGAGGAATCCAGGGTTAGATCCTTTTGTTCCTGTCTACACACTTGCAATGACTAACGTCCTTTTGACCTGTTTCCAATGACTGAATACGGATATGTGAAGTTCTGAATTCCATTTGTACAAATGTAAGCTGTATGATGTATATATATACATATGTAGATAAAGTGAGTAGTTGTACATATTTACGAAGAAGCTTTTAAATGATTTTTTCTAAGCATAACTATGTATAAGGTGTTGACTCCTAGACTAATTAACGACTCACTGTCTAATAATGCAATGACTTGTAAGTTTCTTGAAGTGTAAGAAAATAGCTTTAGCCATATATCCTATAGTATAAAATCTATCTCTATTGATTAATGAAAATCAGTCAAGGTATGTAAAAGAACAAATTAGTTATCGAATCCACTGCTTACATTCTGAAACCGCCCTATGTAATGTGTCTGAAGGCTTGCGACGGCCGGACGTTAATACGCAGTTGTAAGGCGATTTATAAACGGCGAGTAAGACGCGTGTCATCGTCGACATAACTCGACCGCGCAGTTACTTCTCAGATTCCTCACGCAGGAAACGGAGGAATAAGGGAGCGTTTCCTCAATACGCGATAATACCAGCGATGATATACATGAAACTCTTCGAGTCCATTGGTCCCTAGAAGTCCAATGCCATAATCCTTCTTTAGAAAGCGAGAATTTGCGGTAGTCATTCCAATGGAGGTTTATTGTTTATTGCATTAATAACGATTGTATTCTATTTCAATTAATATACCATTATCCAGCGGACCGAAGCAGACGTCGTAAAGTGCCCCAAGCACATACAAAATTTTGCCAGCGGTCACTCATACAACTGAATGCGTCCAAAGTTAGTTAACTTTGTAGTTAATTAAAATCTACACAGCCAGCGGAGCTACGCGCCGTACTACGGAATTGACTATCTGCATTTAATTGACTACAGTTCATTAAGGTATCGTCGCCATCGAGGGCATCAAGTCACACATCGTCGAATACGCTTAAAGTAATTATATCATATACAAGATTTGACGTGGTTTTGTCTATGGATGGATAGATGGCATGGATTTTGAATAACTGTGAGGAAGCTATGTGTAATTTCTTTATTTACTCGTTATACGACAATAATACTGATACAATAGGAGTTAATGTTAAATAGCATCTCTCTGTAATCTATGTATGGAATAAAAAAATTGGTTAACTCGTATAGAGGCATATTCTGACTGGTGTGCTGACAAGTATTTAAAAACAGTTTTAAATGTATTGTTATTTATATACCTATGGAAAATGTTAGTTATTTTGAAATCATAGACATATATTTGATTTTTGCTTACTTATAAGTAAATCGTTTTCTTGTTTGAATAAAATTCCTTAGATTTTCCCCAGTGAAGACAAAACAGTCACAACATTAAATAGCTATTTTCATGTCCAAGTCAAAACATTTTAAAATAAATATTTATTTTGGTCAACGTTTTTAACAGAAGCGAACATTTCATTTTATAGTTTGACTTACAAAGTAGCTTTGGTCTATAGATATACACTAACAACAAAACTGTGACTTTCACCGAATGTCAGAACAGAAAACTCCAGACATCCTAAAATAACAATTGGAATCGAAACAAATTTATAATAGATTTGTAGACTCCGGCTACCTTTGACCGATCACTAGGATTCTTTACTTCAGAGGTATACAATAGCAAGTATAATTTTGTCGAAAATTAATTTATTGCATAATTAAAATAGCGTTTAGTTTTACGCGGTAAAATGCATTAATCCTATGATAAATATTATGGATAATACTTAATTTCTAGTCTATCAGAAATATGGTTAAAGTTGGATGCCGTGCATTTTTGTCCATACTGTATAATTTGTGTTTTGGCGCTTAATATCGTATACCTCTGAAGTACGAACTTTATTACGTAGATAATTTTACATGATATTCATGCACAATCAAATATTGTAAAAAGTATTCAGGTCGCCATAATATTGGCAGAGATTAGAGCACGGAAAATATTTTCAACTCAACATACACACTCATGCGTACGCACATCACACACATAGTCACGTAAGGTTCCAACTTACGACACCCCTTTCTGCGTCGGTGGTCAAAACAAAGTCTAAGACTTGCGTTCAGTATAAGCTCTCTATTATACCTATCCGTGACTTGTTTGTTGGTTCGGTAAAGTTTCGTACAAATGAGAATCAACGTGCGACCCGCGTCATCGGGCACCCGTGACGTCAGCCCACGCGTTTCACTCCACTTCGCATCCCCAAGCGTTGTGTTCGCCACGTTCGTGATTATGTGATCAGAGACTTAAATAGACCGGCATTTTTATGGCTTCATTTGGTTTCTGCAAATAGAGCCCAGTAGATGTTGACGTAGACTTTAAGCTTATGCTTGTGCTTTAAGGAACTAGAACGATGCAAACGAAAGGTGATATTGTTCGTTTTGTAAAAGAAATATCCCATTCCGTTTGTTAATTTCTTCGGGAATAAATTATATGTGAAGCAGCATATTCCTGCGAAGGAATTGGTTAAGTTGGATAGAGGACGCTAAAACAGACAGCTAAGCGCCGAGACTACTGGAAACACCTCCTAATCTAGGATGCGCTTATGTCTATCCAAGGCGTTGTAAAGGTTGATGGGGTACACTGTCCTATAGTTAGTTATGTAGATACTTCAATTTACAAACCATCTACAATCAACTTCAAACCTTGTGCTTGTTACGCACTGAATGATATCACATATGATATATGAAACTGATAAATATTGCGTTGATGACTTGAAGGAGATGTTGGAACATGTAACCATATTTGCTCAATTAAATCTAATCATTCAGCAGAGTTGGTAGTTTTGCCGCAGTCGAACGCATTGAGTTAATTCTATCGCATTCAAAGTGTAACTAAATGGGAATGTATTTCATATTTATAACTCGGATGTTCTGCGAATGGCAATGATATATTTATTCTTGGAATACGAAGATTTATTTTTAACGCATTAACATTAGTCTAGGTGTTTGAAAGGCACTGATTTATTGAGTGTGTACAATTTGTTGGTAACGAATAGGTGCTTGGCAGTGAAGTGTAAATATATATCTAGTGTAGGGTAGGTATAAGGAAAACGTTGTATGCGAAACAAATATATTATTAAAAATAATAATAATATTATATAAGTATAACACATTTATGGTAGTTCATTTAATAAATAATCAAATTTATGATATAAAGTCAATTATCTGTCCAAAAATCCCGTTTAAATATTTAAATTATTTTCATGGCGCAACATAAACAGCCAAAATAATTGCATTGTCAGCCAATAAAAGTAAAATTACATAATTACTTCAACTGCACATAAATTGAACGGAAAGTTTTACGAGTTAAGTAAGAGCCACAGGCGTTATCGTTCGATAAGTGTTACTTTGTTTATGACGAAGATGAGGTTCTACGTAATTAATTGCTAGTCGTAGACCGCGCTGCGGGGCGTCTGTACCAATTTTCCACAGTACATTGTAAACAAAGGTTATCAGCTGTTGTATCCTGATAAAACATTATTGCACATTTGCAACATTTATAGCCGTAGACTAGATAGTCCCATGCTCTTTGAGCCATGGACATACCGGTGACAAGACAAGTGCGTAAATTTTCTGAGCTTTTATTAATATTCAGAGTTGAATTAACTATTCAATCTCCAAAATTGATTGAATATATATGCAATGCCATGTAATCATGCATACCAACTTATTTATTAAGCACCACTGAATGTTGCTAGCAAATTTACACGGTAATGCAAAAAAAAACGACTTTAGATATTATCAATGGTACTTTGTAATTAGCTGAATGACGGTGATCTTACTAACGCTGTTATAAATAGTACTCTGCACTTCGCTCAGTAGCGAGCGATGTCTTGTATATATAAGTAATTGAGAAGAGTTCGCATTGATAAAAGATAAAATTAAACGCAAAATAAAATTATTGAAAAGTGCGATCATTATATGAGAAAATAATGAAATAAAGCTAAAACTGAATTTTTACTTGACAGTAAGAAAACAAGAGATCTCTTTGTTTCTAAGGAAAACTTAATCCTAAAATACTTATCAAAAATTATCTAGTACAAGGAGACAACCAGTATATAAAGAAACGGATATATATTATAATTATCGGAATCATGCAAATCTGTACTATATGATTGATAGAATATACTACTTATCGCTAAGGAGAGAATACGGTTTAAATCAGAAGTTTCCGAACTATTTTTCTCGTAGACCACTTTAATAAATTTACTTGTTTCGGTGGACCGCCTAATGCATTTGTGCCATATACCCAAAACTCTACAAAAATGTGAAGATTATGTCTAACCAGCAAATTTTTTTATGGCTCACGCTGAATGTATTATTTGCCTACAATGATAAGTTAAGCGCCAACATTTTTGTTCTTTACTATCGAAACCAGATAAATTTTCGTGGACACCCAATCACAACTTGCGAAAACCCATTGTTTATTCCGGCTAACGTAGGTCCCTGTTGAGTCACGCATGGACCTTTGGACCACTTTTGGAACGAACGGTCTAAATCATAGGAATTGATCGAGCAATCGAACTAACACAAAAAATACGCGACAAATTGTAATTTTTCCTTCGGGAATCGGTTATATATAACATTTTCCTTAAAACCTCATATACATGATTCTTTGAATGGAGGCGTGTTACGCATTATGATGCTGCCCACACATTTAGTTTATAATTTGTTCCGGAAAGCTTTCTATATTTAGCACCTTGTTTCGGCACAACTAGACTAATGTATGCAGGTTGCTTATTCAATTATGTCTACGTGCTAACAAATTGTAGCCACGGTAACTGAGAAAACATTTTACATATTATCTAAGAACTTGCATGACTGATGTTTGAGTGGTAAAAATAATCATTCTCTTTTTATTCTTATAACAAGTACATAATTTATTGTTTACCATCGGACATGGACAATTTTTCACATCCACATTTTTGTTTTCAATTTGTTTTAATACTAAGTTTTAAACACGTCTAGTTTATTGTAAACACACAATATATATTAAACTCTCTTAAGTTATTTTATTTTAATACAGTTTGAACCGTCTAGACGTTTACATCTAGAGCTTCATGTTTTGAAATTCGTACATTTTCGCAATCACACCTCAACAAGTACCAACCTAAGTGGTAGAACCTGACTAATATCAAAATCTCAAGATTGTACTAAATTAGAAAGTTATTTATTTCACAAAAACTTGAAACTTTTATTCGGTACAAAGAATTGTTTCAACGCGCATATTTTTATTTTTTTTATTTTTTTATAACCTAACCAGACGATAAGGCTGACGGGCCACCTGATGGAAAGTAGTCACCGTCGCCCATGGACATTTGCAACACCAGAGGAGTCGCCAATGCATCGCCGGCTTTGTAGAAGCACTCTTTTCACACCTCGCTTGAAGAACCCCATGTCATAGCGCTCCGGGAATACTTCAGGAGGAAGTTCATTCCACATCTTGCACGTACGTACGTTATTATATGCAATAGAGGCATGCATAAGTGGTTAACTTAAATAGGAATATAATTTGACACCGATTACAAAACTGTTGATGATCGAATGACTGATTTCGTATATTTTTCTAAGCATATCCTACAAACTAGCAGAAGCCGTAGTTAAATTTACTTAAAAAAAGGTCAGCACAAAGATGGCAAGTTTTGTACGGTACGGTAGTTAACCCACATATAAAAGAATGGGTACGTACAAAGATTTATGTATGCAGGAATTCTCATTACAATCATTAACGGGCTGAAAGACTAAAGTTTATGGTGTGTTTTTCTTTCAAATCCTGACACAGTCTTAAGTAATAAAGTTAATTTATTCGGGCCAAAAACATCAAGCGTCGCGTAAAAGTAAAACAAACACTGTGGACAGCTAAAACATACACAATTCGTTATGAAGACAATGTATTTATTTTTGGTTCACAAAGGAACGGTCATCAGAGCAGTGGGTTGACTGGAAGTGATCCATCATCTATGGACTATTGGATTTTGAATATCCGAGCACAATATTCGAATGTGGCATTTATTTTGCTTGCAATAAGGTAAGTATTTCCGCTAGAGATGAGCTTTTATTTGTTGTATTGACTGCTCGTACGTAATACGCGTTCCACTCCGGAAAACACTTTGATGAGGAAGTATGATTTCGAAAGAAAACATATCATGTTAGTTTACATTTCGCAAGCGCCGTTGGAACATGTCCTACTCCCATATGAAAATAGATATGTAGATTACGAGGTTTGAAAACATCAGTATTGCTTTAATCATTGACCAATCAAGTTTTTCACATATAATTAATATGCGCACTGACAGACGAGCAAGCGTGTTCGTTCGTACCTCATTACTCCGTAGCGGTTACTTAACGCTGCCCTGTTATAATTTGTTTGCTTCAAAACTTTTTGGTTCACGAGGTATCATAATAGATTAGATTGTTGTTTTAGCACCTGTGACGGCAGACGTTACGTCATAGCCCTTGGTGTTGCGTCATGAGTACCAGTGACAAGGCGGGATTTGATTATGGCCTCGAGCAATCTTGCCGCGACCTAAAACCGATTGTTTGTGCTGTCACCATTTTATGGACGACCTCTTCTATACACAAACTGGATTGTAGGTCAAGCGTAGTCTGGTGAGAGGGGTTGTTGGAAATTTTTGCGTCAATCGCAGCGGGACTCCAATCTAGCGCGTAAACAGCCTCTTTATTAAGGTGACACTAAACGTGACATTTTGAGCGATCGGTCCCGAGATGAAAGGAATAAAATGCTAGGATTTGGAATATTCCCGAGCGAGCTTTTAGAAAAGGTCAAATGTATATTTGATTACAATTAAAACGGTGAAGACGCAAAATACTGACACGATTTGCGAAAAGGTTGTAATGGAGTAGATAATATTAGTATAGGATTTGATACTAATAATAAGACCAGAAAAGACAAAGTTATAAATTGTCATTTGTAACATTTTTATGGCCTTCAAATATAACAATGTTGCACGTTCACCGTTAAAAGACAGGCCTATGAGAAGAGAGCTCCAATTAAATTATAGTTACGAAATATACGTTAAAATTTACTAGTTCCGTAGCAGCAACTATTTTGACAACGAGAACATTTTGCCGTCCTACGTGGTGACCCAAATTAGATAACAGAGCTATCATTAATCGTTAGCTAAATTGAATAATCAGTTACAAAAGTTTGGAGAAAACATCCAGACAAAAAAATGGGTCAGCCACTGACGCAAAAATATTTAGTACTTCGGTAAGAATTAAAAAAGAAGGAAGCTAATGAGAATGTCGGTGAAGAGGTTTGGGAGGAATTTGCTCCAATTGCGGTTCGATGCTCGGAAAAATGATCCGCACGTTTTGGCGTTTCGGTATAACGTGAGCTCAGATATTTGTTGACACACTTCGAAGTGTGTACGCGACCAACTAAGGAAACTGGGCTAACTACCAGATTGACTCGACGACATCGAGGACCTAAAAAACGAAATTACTGTTTTGATCGCAAATGATAAACATTGCCTTGTTTTGGACGTAATGATGTTTCGCAATATCTTAAGTCAGCTTATTCAGTTTTTCATTTGCATAATTGAGATATATTGCGTTTGAGTGTAAATTAACGTTACTACTACACGCTACAATATTTAAACTTCTTCTTTATAATACTTGCGTTTTTATTACTCAATAAAAAATATGTGATAACTACGTCTATTTATTCCAATTACGATATGTGGTTAATTCTTGACGCGAAAACGCAGTCTGTCGTAAGACCATGTTTAGCATCAAATTAACTTCAATTTCATTAAAATGAAAGTAAAAATATTATTACGTAAATAAAGATATATCTTTTGATGTAACTATAGATACGTATGTGCCGTTGTCGTAGTTTGAAAACCTGCGTGACATTCCCCTGTACCATATTGGATTAGCCTAGTGAAGGAAGATACATGAGTCCATATAGAGAAAAACTCCCATGTTTAGCAATAGAACATAAAAAAGGGCTGCAGCAGCCATTCTGAGACGAGAAATTTTGTGAGCAGTTTAATACTCATTGGTCAATGACCAACTACGTAGACTTTCTGCGCCCAAATCCTGTTTACAACGTAATATGGTATAGGTAAATAATATACGGCATGATGAGGTACAATTAAAGCATACCACATAAGTAATTATTGACCGCACATTGCCCCAAATATCGGTATCACCAAAATCTCAGCAGGAACTGTTTACCATGAGATCTCGGTTACTTGGAAATGTTTAACATTATCTGTCTATATTTGATCGATGTTCTTAACTTGCTGCTTTTGGACCAGTTTCGTGGTTTGATTGATGAATAACCATATTATCGTATAGCCTATATACGTAGTATTTATGAATTATATAGTAATTCCCTCCATAAAAAATGTTGGATCGGTTTATCATATGTACCTACAATCCATAATAGCATAGCGATAAAAAGGAAATGGTGTCAAATTTAGTTATGTAATTTTCCTAAGCTAATAATTTTCATTATATATCTTCTATTACACAATATAGTATAAGAAAGTATTAATTTGTACATTTACATTTATCATGTTGTCTACTTTTATTTACGAGCCAAGCCATCTCAAGTCATTTTGGTATTCAGTTAACGCGAAGCTTCCTTTTACTTTCCAGTAGGATAATGTTTGTACTGGTAGTCAGTAACGCCGACGTATAAAGTCTGATAATAAATCTATTTTATGACTTCACAGAACTCTCTTTTCTTCCGAACTCATCATGTTAACGGAAAATGTATTAAAACGTCGTTGGATTGTAAGCAAATTCTCATAAATTATGTACCCTACGCAACTGACCAACGTCACGAATGTAGGATGTTAGCTACTAATGCTTATTTTATCTTAAGGATCAACCACGTTTTGTTTCACACATATGGTTTAAAAAGTATTAAGGATAAATATATTATAACGGCAACCAACTGGTGACTATTATCTGCCTTAATATAAAAGTTACATAAACAGCAACCTTTTTTTATATAATGAAGTAGCAAACGAGTATGCAGTCCACCTGATAGTAAGTGGCAACTGCCGCCCTCGAACATTTGTGATCCACCCCAGATAAGACTAGAATCCCAGCTGAAGTTGACCACAGATGCGCCGCTACCCCTGAGGACTAAGTTGGAATGCCTCGTTAACTTTATCTCCCTTACCACACCCTACAAACCAGAATACAACAGCACTTAACACTGCTATCATTAGGCAGAAATAAGTGTGGAGGTGGTGCCGCCGGAGTCGAACCACAAAGGGTTCTACCACCTTTAAACCTATGTTTATTCTACCTCTATTTACTCGAGCAAAGAATTATAGCTTTGTAATAACGACATAAACAAAATCCGACATAATTGTCTGCCAAAACTGCAAACAACAGAGATAATTCAAAGCAGCTATATGAAAGAAATATGCAGACACACTGACTAAAAACAAACACTTTTCTGTCAAACAAAAAAGTAATACGCTTTCGCTAGTTAGCAAACATAGATCTGTGATCGGTTTTAAAATCGGACTTCAATATGTTTGGTGGCAGGTCTTTATGCAACATCAGGTGAATTACAGACTTGCCTCTGCTATCACAACTGTCGTCGCGTTTTCTCTACTTCCCACATTTCCAAATCCAAAATAAGAACGCACCTCTACCACGGACGGTGTACACCACTGATCCCATTTTACATTTCGCGAGGGAGATTAAGCGATTAGGGGATCTCCACGATTATGTAGGGCATCGCCAGGATCGGGCACAACGCAAATAGTTTCGCCAGTCTAATGAGCCGTTTCAGAGTATAGTGGTGACGCAAAAAATCGTCATCACGTTGTGTTACGGTGGATCATTTGATAACTGGTTTTTGTTAATGTGATACAAATCATTAATATCGCGATGGGACTTCTTGAAATGTGTGTGTGTTGAACTAAATATACTGAAATATGTCTTTCACATTGTATTATATCGCATAACGTTATATATTGTGATCAGTTATTTCAGTAATGACTTAAGCTGCAGAATTTCTAAACCATATTTTTTAGATATCGTTCAATTTACTGCCACATGGTCCAATTTAAGCAATATTATAAAATATTTGTTTAACCTTGTTTGTATTACTATTAACCTTAAAAACAATAACAGTAATTGCGAAGTTTATTTCGTACCTAAAATCCAAGTTTTAATTAGGTCAACATGACACCACCTTGAGCACAAATATTCATTACTTGAAAATCTATTTAAGGATAATTAGAACAACTTTGAAAGTCAAATGTCATCCTAATAAAGTGAAAAGCATTTCCAAGTACCAACGACATCTACCGTGACCTTGATTGCCAGTAACTATCTACCCCAGTTGGAGGAGTTTAACCCAATTTAATCCGTTAATTGAGATGTGACTAGCAAGCTGATGCCTATCATTTTAGAAGTCGAGTGTAGCGATGATGTACAAAAACAATTGAGAATGTACCTATACAATCAGAACATGGTCTCATTTGAGTGGCACTGTCTAATGTCTATTCGATATATGCTGATCGTTGACTGAAAACAGGACTCGCTTTTATATAAAACAAGATCTATCGCTTGCTTACGGGCTGGGCTCTTGTTATAACTTAAAGTACTGGAGTATATTAAAATATGCAACTTTTCTACACAAATTCCCCTTTGAGTAAAAGGCGATTGCTAGAGAACGGTAAAATTAATGTCTGATATGTGTGGAATGATTCAATTTCAAACCCAAGGCTTTTGAAGATATATATATTATTATACTATAATAGTAATCGGTAAAGTTAGCTTAACGTACTCTCCGAAAAAAGGAAATGCGCATTTACTTATTAGCGGTGATCCACCCAACTGCCATCATATACTGATCGTCGATCACTCGTTAACCGTACGTCAAGTCGATTTACAACTAAGTGGCTGCTGAAGCGACCTTCAAGTTTAAAGATAACACCTCTTTCCCACAATGAAGATGCAAAAGGTATTTATTATCTTTTAAAATATCTCCGCTTCGTATTTCCTTCCTGCGATAATCTCTGAACTCAGTGATTTAAGGTACAATTGTCGCTTACAAATTGACGGCCTCCGATAAACATTACAAATACGAACCATCTCTCGCGATGACCCGCGGCAAAGTTAAAAGGGTCTCGCGACAAGTATCGATCTTAACTCGAGGACCTCGTTTTCTTTGACATTATTTATTGTTTATTTAATGTTTCCTTTCAGTTGATTGATTGTATTCGACGTCTCTGTAGACCCTTATCAACAATCGCTAAAAGATGAATAAAAATATACTCGTAAATGATTGTTAACGAAATGCAAAAATGACATCTCGTTACGCGTAATGACCATTTGCAATAATGTAAGACTGGCTGGTTTCGAGAGTCCCCGGTTCGATATCCCGAAAGAGGATAACTAATCTTTGTGGCTTTTAGTTTTGGTATAGTTGTTTTTGTATGTGTCTACAGCACCTATTCATTGTTTAAAGAATTTAGTGTTGGGTTTGAAACATTTATTTAAATTTCGAGTTTCGTTGTACAATAGAACCTTTTAAAACCGCGCATGGTTTGTACAGTCCATTGCACCACATGGACAACGATCCTAATTGCTCAACCATTGCACCGGCCATGTCAGCCGCTTGTGCAAGTGTGGTATTTGAAATATTTTTAAAAGCATACTCAAGTCGGTCGCCACGCAACGCCCCGGCCTATTGTTTTAACTGCTCACTATTAACCCGCTCGGTGAGACTCATCGCGATTTCGATAACCGCAAACAACATAGTAAACTTGTAGTACTTGATCTGTTATGTTCGAGATTGCTGTCGCAACTATGTCCGAATATGTTGTATAGTACTGCGTCTTGGTTATTTTTCATTCAAATGACTAAAGAATGGCGTTAGTTAATATTATCAATATATCTTGACATGCTATATCTTGAGATTTGGCAGAAAGGAATCGATGAGCGTCCTCACTGCCCCTCACCAGATATGGTATTCAGCCGCCTCACACGTCGTGGGCGATTACGCAAAATCGAGACGACGGCGCTCTGAAATTAAACCGCAGCCGCCGGGTGCGGTCTTTAACGACCCGCCTTAAAACCGTAGGAAGTGATTATTGTTTATTTTTATAATTGCCGTGTCAGGAAGTCGAACCCGGCGGCGACTGAGTGGCCAGGCGAATATATGAAGCGCACAGTGGACGAAAATAAAGCAATTCGACCGGGACAGCTAATTAAATGAATTTACACGATCCCGTGTGGGCAATTTACGTCAGCGCATGAAGCCTACTCTTACTGGTTTTACATCGTCGTGCCAAAATAGTGCGAATTGGCGATCGGTGCGTTTGTTGGACCATATTTGGTCAACGATGATTGGCCCTTTCGACATGCAAACTTTTTACATGTTTACGCTGTGAGCATGTCGCATCTCTACGTCAATGCCTTAATCGAAACCGCGGTTTAAATAATCATAAATTGAAACGTACAAATGAGAAACTGCATCGAGTGTTGACGTCGTATATAATTATATTTACTAAGAAGAAAATGCTACCATATAAAGTCAAAGGACGAGAATGGGCGCAAAGTTCGTGAACCAAGATTTTTTGAAAGTTACTGTGCTATTCGTTCGGTTTGCCGTTTTACTTCCTTTTATATGTGTAAGACGTACTCTATAGGTGAAAGTCCAGCCTGTGACGTAAGCGTTTTCTCCAAATCCCGCACCTAATCGGGTCCGTTCACCTAGGTTGTAAGGGTTCGTTACCCCCGCTCCGATTATCGGATTTTGACTTTTAGCAAACTTCGAAGTCTGTTGCAAATTACACCTCTATTCATTGCTAATTCAATAGTTAACTTAACAGTGTGGGCGGGAAATGTAGAAAAAGTAATAAAATCCTAGTGAAACCTCTTAGTTTAATAACTCTTAGATGTTGGGGTGAATGAATTTATTAGTAAGAACATATGCCTGGATTCCGCGAGGTGGAAACAAGCGACCCTAATTTTTAATGTATATTAAAATATACGAATACAGTAATCGTTTCGGGGTATATTTTTAATGATTCCCAGTTACAAGTATACAAGTACAAGTTTTTTATAGCTGTCAGAACGGAATTAAGACTTAAACACGCAGACATTCAAATTAGCGAAAGAGGAAACAGACAGTACGTTCGAAACAAACACGATTTCCAAAACAAATGTATTTAGTCAAATTGATGTTGAAGAAGTAAACATAACAAAGCAAACATTGTTTCAGCTAAGGTCGGTACCTACGCCGAAATTCCTTGCACCTGTCGACCTGACATTGGCTCTTGACGTAGGCATGTACGAGGCATGATTACAAACGCGCAGTGAACATGCCTCTTTGTCTTTTGCTGATGCTTAGAGCGGGAGGGAGGATGGTGATTCGCGAATGCTTTTATCCTACGATGCCATAACGAGAACAATGGCTGAGGATGGCTATCATGGTCCTGCCATTGTTAGTTCCATTGATCGGTATGTCGTATTAGACATCTGTGTGTTGTTTTTGTGTACACTGTTTTTGGATAAGTTTATCCTTTTGAGATGCATCTAGACGATTTAAAAATTGTTAACTTTTGTTTCCAACCATCCGTATTAGAGTAGTAGGTTATGTTTTAGACTTTGAAGTTTTTAGACGTAAAGAGAAACTCCTAGTTAATAGTAGGACAATTTAAAAAGAAAAAAATATTTAAGTGCTTACTTTGAAAATAAAAAGGATTCTCCGAATGTTTTCGGACTTGTAGATATGAAAGAAAATGCATTTATTTCGTGCATACAGCGAGCTACAAATTCCCGCAATAGTTTTTCTCATACAACCTACTACTTTATAAACGTGACTGACCAAAACAAAGTCCTCACTCGGCAACAAAAGCCCACGCGTGGCGAGAAGCTCACGTCTTCACCTTGCGATATTACTCGGTGGGCGGAGCGAAACAATGCGATCAAGTAACTAAAATATAATTACAAAGTACGTATAGTACTAATAAACTTTTTATATGGTCGACTCGGGTTCTAAGCCTTTCTGGGTTCCACAGCTGGGGATAAGTCTCTTCGGAACGAGATGGGGGCCTACAATGATCTACCTTCTTGCTCCATTGGGAATTGTGGAAAAAGGGCACGGGTTGGCGGAAAATGTGTGTCGGATGTACACGGCCTCAAACAACATTTAACTACCGCTATTTAATGATAACAATCGAGACCACAAGCCTGAAGTGGCTTTAAAAGCGCGCGTGAAATTTAGATTAGTGGAAACCCAACGCCCGCCTTCTCGCCCGTCGTTTTTTACTTTGTAGATCAATTACGATCCACATGAGCCGCTTTGCTCTGCGCGTTCCATGGATAACCCAATGGCGGGTAATAGTATTAGGTATTAGATTCAAAACTATATACAGTTCTTTAAGATGATCCTATATCAGGTCGATAGCTGAAGATTTAAATATTAAATATGAAGTGGTCTGGGCGTTTATGTACTAACTCATTTTTGTGTGTTCATGCACAAGGAACATACCAGTTGGGTATGGGCGACTACAAAAAGTTAATATTTATTTATATCTTTATCCTTTAACGTGAGACAGTGTATTCTAAATCGATAACGGTATCGATTATGCCGGCAGTCGTGTCCGCCCCTGCGCGCGCGCATCGCATTACACGGTAAGCGCTCACGCCCTCTGAATTACAAGCGCTGTAATTGAAAACCGTAGTTGGTATGCTCACGAGCTCTCCGCTTACCCGTTAGCTTTAATACTATATAAAGTCTATGGTACTGTTTAGTAACGTTGTTAATTATTAAATGTTTGGATGGCCTTTAATATATAATCTTAAGTATCCCATGAATATGCAAAACTTACGCAAGTGGCTTTTTCGGTATTAGTATTAACGTTAGTCAGTAACAGAACGGTAGACAGTATTAATAACATGGAGTTTGTACGTTAGGTGAAAAGCAGATAAATATCTGCTTATTATTTCAAATAAGTGATTATTTCAAGGGCCACTATTAGCACGAAAGCAAATTATGATTAAAAACATAACACGGGAGGTGTTTCTGCTTTTTTTTTTACGAAGTGGGTAAAAGTACAAAACGTCTGTCTGGGATTGTCTAGTAAAAGATCAAACCGATTCTATGGAGACTGCGTAAGGCTATATTTTACCCTGAAAATGTATAGAAAAATCTGCTCTCTTTCTCTCTCTCTCTCTTTCGGTTCTCTCTCTTTAGGTTAGAGTACATAACCGATTTCGAGACACAAGACTAAAACACAAATTTTTCGATACCTAATAAATAGTAAAGAATATCAATAAACATTTTAACTGCATAAATCCATTCACATTTCTCCCGCTACAAATCTAATCCTTCCGATTCTTCCATCCACTACATTTTAAACCAAATAAACATTAACATAATGAAAAATAGTTGAGTGTCGGCCAAAAAGTTTTCAATAAATATTACACTGTACGGCAATACCAATTTCCATATATTAAATTTGACATGGAAAGTGGCAGGTTTTAATGAAATATGTATGGGGCGGGCGTCCTTGCAAGACCTGCTTCACTGTAACTCATCTCGAGCAATTTCTATATCATTGTACACGTTATTCGCAACTGTCTGGAGCGAATATTTATTGAACGTATTTTATTAGGTATTTACATTATATGACGACCCCAGACCCAGTGGTACAATAGTCCTAACCCGGTTCGAATCGTTTTTCGAATTCGGTATTTGTTTACTTGTTTACACGAGTAAGTTTATCTATGATATCTACGACAGGATATTAGAACAGTGGATGTAGTTAATGTTTTTTACTTGTAATGGACTTACAGAAAGTAATGGATACTCGATTTAATATGTAGAGTTGATTATAGATGTCGGGCAGCAGTGACAACTTACCATAAAGATAAGTATACACTCGTTTGCCACTTCAATTTTATTTTTTTAAATAAAGATTCATAATTATAAAACACACTACAGAAAAAAAACCATTTAAAGAGACCTTACGCATATAAAACAAAATATCTTTCAAAATCAAACAAGAATAATTAAAGGAAAATATTTGGAAAGCGACTTTACCCTTATACGTGCGGATCAAAATATTCCCAGAAGGATTTACATTATACCACCTGAAAGGACGACCGGGTACCTATTGAGCTGTGCCGACAGCGAAAATCAATTTACCTACTCGTATGTAGTATGTGCCTGAGATATATTGGCAAAGTATAATAAAGATAGTAAAGTAAAGTATATCTATCTATAACGCCATTTTCTGCTTCATGAGTGATATAGACATATTAATTAATAAATAAAAAACGCCTGCTAATCTCTCAACTCAGCACTAAGAATCCTTGTAACAGATTTTACTTTACTTTACATATTCGTCTGACAGCATATCTAATCTGGATTTTTTTTGCAAGGCAGAACAATGTAATCATACAAAGAACCTCAAACATTCAAAAATTCGATTGCTTGTGCGTAAAAAAATACAAACTGACAGCCTACGAATAACTACAGCGGCGTTAACTCGATAAATATGTATTTGGATCATATTAAAATAACATTAACATAACTAGCGCTAATTGTATTGATTTGTTAGTATATTCTGTTGCCAGAGCGACAACAACGTGATCGTAAACATGATTTGTGATTTATTGAGCCTCAGTGGGAGTTGGAGGGAAGGTCCCGGTATAACGAGTTTACACTAGTTCACACCGGTTCAGGGATTTGTAAAGGTCCGGACCAAATAAGCCAACGGCCCCAAGGGGAAAACAAGACAGGAATAAACTCAAAATATTTGCATATCTGAGTTCTCTGCCTACAAAACATGCTACATAAAACGTGTGTTGGTGCGTCTGCTAACATTTCTTATATATTAGGTAATCTTTTATATTGACCCGCGTAGCACATTTGTAACCATACCGATCGCCTGATCTACCGATACGAGATGCTCCGGATTTGGACTCCAGCCACGTAGACATTTCAATTTTAAATTTGATCTGGATCTGGGTTACGTACTTGGTTTAGTTGTATCCATTGAATTGAATAAAAAACAGTTTTAAAAAGAAGAAAACATTTTATCAAATTGACAACATCAAAACACAAAATTTCTACAAAACAAATCGCGGTCTCAATCAGTCACCAGACTGAATACGCAATTAATTAGGACTCGCGAATAAAAGCTGGCATGGAGAGAAGGGTCCTTTCAACGGGGTTGAACCGCGCCGGTTGCTAGGTGCTTGGTGAAAAACATGGAATTGTGTTTTATAAAGTTTCCACTGTATGAACCTAAACCCACTTATTCATAGACAATACAACTGGTTAATTTACGTACTTAGTTGTAGCTAAGGTTTATGAAATGCGTGGAAAAACGAGCTAATATGGGGGAGCATTTCATTTAAATGCACGGGTTTTTCGTACATTGGTAAATTACAAAGTATTTTGTTATGAAAAATAAGTCACTTCCCGAGTTCCCGAACATATGATTTGAAAAATTAAACACGTCGTTGGTTTATTCTTCTTCGCCTTGATTTGATTATCTTATTTTAATAAATGAATTAAGTAAGATTAATTGAACGGTTCAATTTCCCCGTTGCTCAAGTTTTGAACAGTCACGCACTTATCTACTCTAAGCCATAGAGCAAATGTTCGAAAGGTTTTCAAAATAAAAATGTGTAACAGGGTTCTATTACCAAAATTCGGATTATTTATGCACCGCCGATAAGACAGACATTTTTGTTGGGAAACAACACGATATAAACAGTTTTGAGTACGATTCCGCGGGGGTTCGTCGGTTGACCTTTAACGAGTCGTTATTTTGTAATGGCGTTTCGTAAATGTCACTGATTTTGCTTATTGCGATTACGTTTGATGTGAAGGAGATGTTACAGTTTATTCAAGAGGCTATTGTACTAAACATTATGTCCAAACCCTCGTTCTGGTTTACTTCGTATATCTTGGTAGTATAACGACCAATTTTTTTCTATTTTGTTGTGATTTATTTCTAGGCAAGACATAAGTAGTGACACAAATCCCAGATATTGAATGTATTTATCTTAATATTTATAAGTAATTATTACATATTTAAATGGCGAAGAAATGCATCACGAGGAAAGCTACACCCCTGCCTGAGTTTCAAGAGGACAACATTTTGTCTTCTCGTAAAGACTGACCGAGTCTTGGGACCAGTAAATTCAAATCCAACAGGAAATACACCTAAGAGCAGTTAGATTAATTGAACAATTGCTACCGTTAGAGCCACTTTTGTGTGCACCAACGATTTATGCATCTTGCCAACAGAACAAACCGCGGTCAGTTGTTGGCTTCGCAACACAACTCACGCCACACGGATGGTATTTCCAAACGATAATTTACTTTATCTCAGCATTAATAAACGTCTGGAAATGCTTAGAGTCGCAGCTTACAGTTCTCGGAACTTCTAAATCTACCGCTGGTGGAATGTCTTCCGTGAAAGTGAACCGAATTGTCGGGCGAAAAACGTCTCTATCCACAACTACATAAGACGATATAAGTTCCGCAGTACGAACCCAGAAGGGATATCGGAACATTAAAACTGTGTTCACTTTATTACGCGTAGAAATATGTAGGTAGTATTAATGAAGTTGTAGAATGAGCATCAAAGAGAACCTTTGATCACAAGCATAAACTTAATGTTGAAATTAATGTAGCCATTTGACGGGGTCATTTCAAGCCACGTAATAATCGTCCATAGAGATACGGTAAGCAGAGGGTCGAAGCCACTGTTAAGATATCAGATGTTAGAGCCACTATTAAACTGTTAAGACTATTAGACATTAGAGTCACTGTTAAAGCTACTTTTAATATTTTTGTTTACTTTGGTAAAAAAGGTAAGGTTTTAAAA
>DWRA01000809.1:0-20950 GCA_018250295.1 Spathilepia clonius | reverse complement strand
GCGGAAAAGATTTGAAATGTGTAAAGGGGTTGTTTCAATCGTCCATGAGAGGCAGTTCACACACTCGAGAGTTACTAATTATCAGATGGCCGAACCTATGTCATCGTCGTCGTTACCTCTTACTATCCCACTGCTGAGTCTTCTCTCAGAGTGCGAGGGTTTAGGCCATGGTCCACTTGGCCAAAGCGCTGGACAAGTGCAGATAGATAGACTTCAAACGATTATGACAACTTTTTTTAAATCATTGGCAAAAGTATCGATTTTCGTAATATTTATCTTCACAGCTATGGTAAGAGATATTTAATTTCTAATGCTCACATTATTCTGAAAAATCAGAGGTATGTCTGGGGTTTCAACTTCGGACCCCTAAATTGAGAGGCCGACGTTCAACTACTCGGCTATCACTGCTTATGATTTATGTAGTATAAACAAGAAGCTGATTTTGCTTTCAGATTAGAAATCTAAATCTAAAAATAAAAACGTCATTTTAATTAAATAACACAGTTAATTCGCTAAAAGCTGCAGCCGAAGTCATTTCCATTACCGCTGCTTAGAATTTAACATTTCCATTAAACTAAATTTCTTTTTCTTAAATTCTCTCAATTAGTCAACGCAAATCCTATGCAAATCGCTTGTTAATTACCAAGTTCCTTTGTTAATTTCTGTAAAGGGCTCACTTCTTTTTTCCGTAGCGTCAAATCGTGATTTGGTTTGGTAATGTCACCTCGTCTCGTAATGGCCCCATTGAAAAGGTCAATGCACTGATTGTCAAATTTACTTTTGAATAATTGAATAATTTAGTTCATTTATTCCTTTTGTGCTCCCGTTGCTTATTTTGCCGCGAACTTTTCTTATGACTAATCCTTTTTGTTTTAACCTTTCCTTATTATTACGTAATTTCGTAGATTATCTCTGTCTGCGGTTTTAGAAGATTACGAAACATATCGTTTAATACTTAAAAGCGATTGATCCAAAGCCAAATGATCAAAACTCTTAGATAATTTTAATGTTACTCCAATTCTAAGATTTTTTATAATTTAAAATTTAAATTGTAAACTTACAAAAAATACTTAACAATTACAACACAAAATTAAACCAATGAACTAGACATAAATAATTAACTAAAATACAGATTATCTGTCTACTTATTTGATTATCATGGAGGATCACATATATTGTCGCTACAAAAGGTGGTTTCTCCAAAAACATAGACAAATTAATTTTATGACTTTTGAAACTCAGATCTACAATCAAGAATGAGTTATAAATTTGTAGAGTCATAAAGTTTGCTATTCACGCGGCTAGGCGACGTCAGGTCTTTAGAATTTCGCTAGGCGTGCGATTTCGCATCAGTGCTCCTGGCTTCGTACTTGGCGATAATTAGCCGTCTTGTTCGATATACTCCATAGAAATTTACTCAAATATTTGTGCTTCACCTTCTATTATTGTTTGTTTATCGCACAAAATTCGTAATCTTACACAATTATGTAAATAATTATAATTTATATAAAATTATAATTTATTCACATTTTGTCTTTTGACTCAACTCTAATTTTCTATAGGGCCGTTTTGGGCACATTCGTATACTTGTTTGATTAACCTACCAAGTTTTAATGAACAATATGTAAATTGTTTCAAAATGATTTATCACTACTTCTTAAAAGTTTGAGATCGAATATTGCAAAACAAGTCCATCATGTTGATATTTCATCCAATGCAAATTACCATAAAGAAATTACCTATGTTTACTTATTTATGAGCAATAACTAACAAAACCTTTATAGAAGGACGCATATGTATTTACTACTTTATTTCCAACATTATTTGTATGTTACGGAACGTTCTTGGCCAGATAATAATAACAATGAAGAAATGACGTAATAGTAAGACATCACTTTCTGGTAACTACAGTGAAACAGTGAAATTTAATAGTGTTGTGTCGATATATGAAACATGAGCTTTCGAAGTTGCCTTCCAAACTTTAGCGCTGAACTTGCAGCGCCCAACTTATGAACTCTGAACCATTTCCTAATTGCCTGTCAAATGTTGCTACCTTAACTAGTAAATTTTTGATAACTTAACAGGAGTAGGAAGTTTTTCACTTGTGTTCGCGGAAATAAATTACAGTTGAAGTCGTGCTAATTACAACTATTCATTTTAAAGGAATACAAAAAGGTTGTTTATGAAATAGAAGAAGAAGAGAAAAGTTTATTTATGTAAGCTTATTTTTTTGTTTATTATAGCTCAAATCAGGTTTGCCTTCTTATAAAGACAAATTTTAAAATAATTTCATGGAAAGGAAGGCAGGAAAAAGGCGTAATGTACAGTTGCTTTGGAAATGACAGATTCAGTAACATTGACAAAAAGATACGTCGGTCATTTTTTACCTATTATCATGCTTTACATTTTTAGTCATTTTAAAATAACCGTCAACAATTTGAAGCGGTTCTTGCGATGGCAACAAAAACTGGTCTATAAGTCAGTTCTCACAATAATCCGGACATCCGCCCGTCGCATCTGACACGGGTTCAACCCCACTGCGCGCTTTGTGAATTAATAGTTCAACTTTTTCCCTCGTTTCAAAACGTAAGTATTACAATAATATAAAAGTTGCAACACTATTTTGTTAATTGCGTCGCCTCTTAATGTGAAGTGGTGCGCGCATGTTTATAGAGATGATTGTCTACGAACTCTGTTCTGATTTGTATAACATAGATATACTTGGGAATCCATCATCATCAACTGACAGTAGTTGTAAGTCCAACCTATCCTTATAGCCTTCAGTTGTAGCAAGGCTTAGCTTTGATTATACCCGATCTTGTAGGTGCTACTAAAATAAAAACTTATGAAATTTATATGAAAGTGAAAATAAAAATTTTAGATTCAATTCGAATAAAAAAAATGCTAAAGGATGTTTTGCTAATTTCTTAAACATAGTCACCTTGATGATTATCGATAATTAGCCTTACCACAATAAGCCTAGGCCTCCCATATTGCGCATCTAAAGCATCAGCTTTGCTAATTCTTTATTCAGACAGATTTCTTTGAACATATGCGGTTTTTATTTACAGAGTTGTTCTTAATAAAGTTCATAGCCGCGGGTTACCAAAAAAGTCTCTCCGATATAATTTCATACCTCGCTATTAGTGTTAAATTATTTTTCGTGTTAATTTGTGAGGTATTTATGAAATATAGATCAGGTATGGGGCTTGAACTTGAATTATAAACTTCAACCACATTTTAAAGCATTACTGTATATACCAACACTAAAGCACATTTTAGTGACCGTCAGATAAATGAACCTGTCCGCCATCAGAATTGACTAGAGCGTTAGTAAGTCGGTCCACCACTTAGACAGAGGTTTAATTTTGGTTGTAGTAAATATCTGTGAACACCTTTAACGTTTTCACTTCAAACAGAAGGAATACTTCCGGAATGCTGTAAAATTTTCAGCGTCTATTAAGTTTCCTGCAATTTATTCCCAGCTCTTTAAAATGAGACTCAAAGTCAAAGGACTGAAGTTATTGTATTTGCTGTTTGCTGCACAAGTTACGGGTTAAATTAACTTTGAATCTTTAAATTTTCTTTCTTGGAGTTTGTTTTTAATTTTGTGGTCAAATCTTTTGCTTAGGTATTTACTCGTTGTATAATCAAAGAGAATAACATTTTTGATGATTACTATCGTTAGTACAAAGGAGTAGAAAGCTTTCAAACATAATTAGAATTTCAAAACCTAATCTATCTAGGCTCAAAGAATCTTTAAATAACTTTACAAAGTATCTGTTTCAATAAAAACAATTTGACGCAATCAGCAATAACAAAAAACCGGAGAGATATTATATTAATGCGACAATATTGTCACGCAGTATTATTCCAGATCCTTTTAATTAAGAGGGCGAATTCGCGGACGGAAGGCTAGTATTTACACAAAGATAGAGAGCTGAATTATTAATAAACAACGGTTGCGTACAGCTGCGTGTCGGACCCGCGTCACGATGGACGGACAAGCGGATTATAATATTGCGCGTTTTTTGATGGCGGAGTAAACGTAATACGAGGCGAATTAAATACTGTTTAACTATATTGTTTTAGTGATAGATGTTAGAAATGATGTGTTCATTTGTAGTGCGGACCACTACTGTCTAACTACATTCTTCAGCACTACATAGTTCAGCATCACCTACGTCATATATAGGATATTTCCGTCTTATAGCATTTGTGTAAGTTTTAGTCAAAGTAATTATAGCGTACATTGTAAACTTGTGATCGTTCGATACATAATAAAACTACGTGACGCATTTTTACGCTAAGCAAATTAACTTTTTATTCATATCACTGCTTTGTCTTTTATGCTACGATAATTAAGGTAAGATACCAATATGAGATAAACTTCGGAGGGACTTATCATTTTCTTGGCATCCGTTACAGATGTCTACAATAGACGATTAGTTGGGCTGTAAGCTCAGGTAGAAGGTTGCATAGCATAAATCATTTCAAAAGGTGCGAGAAGACCACCGACCTGTAATGCAACAAAGTTATGGCATTGCCTTGTGCCTTAACATTGCTTATTCCCTTAACATCGCCTTCCCTCCTAAAAGCTCGTCGGTTTCTTTAAGTCTGACGCGTCTCGAGTTACCTTTAGACTAGACCAGGTCTGTTTTCTATTTACGACTGCAAAGTATAAATATTTTCATAAATAAAGTGTCTTTTCAGTGTGAAGATTCTATTTAATTCCACGGCAATTAAATTTAGCGTCTTTGAACGCACAGTCAAAGGCATTTGTAAATTGGTATCTTATTACTGCTGAGTTTTATATCACTTCTCTCTTTAATGGAGATTACTTATACCTAGTATTTATATACCCTATGATATTAAGTAAGTAAAGCTATTAATAACATACTTGACTTGGATGACGACCTGAGTAGGTATCGTATTCCGAAAGTCGTCTGGTTAAATAAATGAATTATAGACAGCTTTAAATTATTGGTTTAGGCGACACTGTATATTTTATGTCGCTTTTTGCTAAACAAAAATTCTAATAAGTAACCTTTGAATCTGGATTCAAAGTTTTCCTTTCTCTATTTTGAATATTTTTTTTTACAAAACAAATACGAAAATATCATTAACAAAATAAATGGAAAAGTTGTATGTACATAGCTGGATAGTAATTTCATAAATTTATAATTATGGTTGTATTAATACACAAGTCAAAATTAACATATATAACTTTAGTCAAGGACCAGGAACAGATACCACAACTTCTCGTACAATATCACGAGTTATACTATTTATACATAATTCTCCTAAGGTAAATCGTGTAGCAGACGGGGTGTCTTATGATTCAAGATCCAAGAATATTACATTCGTATTTCAAAACTATTCGCAACCACCCGGTGTAATTGCTCCAGGCGAATGATAATTACATAAATTGGCAATGAGAGCCTCGTATATTGAATTTCGGAGCGGAACAAAACAACGCTATTGAAATTTCACTGTCTGAAACACAAGCTTAGGATAAACAGTTTATGTCTGGAAATAGCAGAAATATAATCACTGATACGTAATTATGTTGATCAATTTAACACGAAGCTAATACAGTAACGACGCGGCTCTGGAGACTGATCTATGTTGATCATTGTAGATATGACTAGTAATTGCAATTATGTGGAAAATTCCGCACCTAGCAATTGAATTGACATGAAATTAAGCTCCTGTTACCTACGAAAAAATAAATTAGCTCTGAAATTTAAGGGACAATAATAAGTTAAGTAATTAATAATTATCAATAACTCTAATAATTCAGACTTTTAAAAAGTACAAAGCGTCTGTGAGTGTATAAAGCGTCTTTTTAAGAGGCATAGAAAACGCTCAGACGTTAGTTATATGTGCTTGGAATAATTTTAGATCTCATAAATACGCCGTGAATTGATCGCAGGCTAGTAAGTAATCTTCTTGTTCACTGCGTGAAACCTGACTCTTTTGATAATTAAAAATAAGCTGAATTCTCGTAACCACTACCTTAAGAAAAAGAGAATTTTCTAAGGTGTAGAACTTTGTTGATCATGTTAACATTCACAAAAGCTGGTCGCGAATACGACAAGATGGTCCCAGATGATCGCATACGTTCAGTAGTACGTATGAACATAGTAACTGAAGTATACATACGTGATATGGATATACGGATCATACACAATTTATTTTACTTTATAGTAATCATTTCGCACATCGGAGAATCAATGTCCGAATTTTATGAAGAGTCCATCAAACGTATGTATTTTCGTATCTTGGTTGCTCGCAGTTATTACCGTGACGTCGGTTGCCTGACGAGGGTAAATCCTCTTTCTTCATATTTCCACTAATATCGCAAAATAGTAAATACCTAAGGTTTCCTTTCTATGCTCTTTTTATGAATTGACGGCGCACATGAGAAAGATAATCCTATGTCCCTGGAAGATCACCATGAAATATTTCGTCTATGTCTCCTTTTAAAGCTCCATATTTGGTTTCGATTCCATGGCCTAATAAAAGCATACCAGTAATATTCATTTTCAGTTGTTAAAAATGTTTTTGTGCATTAATATTAGTGTACTAACACACAAACACACAATAAAACAAACACAATAAAACAGATTGTGTAAAAATGTATACGTATCTGCAGACACAATAATACCTGACTATATTAATACGTCTTATCGTAAATCTAATTTTAATTAGAAATATGTACGTCATTAAAAACGATGTTAACACAGAAAAAAATAAAATTGGAAGAAATTAATTTTTCAAATTTTAAATTTATCCCACGTACTAAATGTGTCTTCGGCTTCTTGTTGTAATAACTCTAACGTCGGTTTCTTGACGAGGGTAAATCCACATTCTTAATAATTTGCTCTCATGTAACGCAATGCTCTAAGAAACTAAACGTTTTTCATTCGTTATTATAAACAGTTCCAATATCTGTATCACTTGTTAAAGTGTACTAGGAAAACATAAGTGTTAAAATAGATGGGAACAGGAATATAAAATATCTATCTAAAATTTGAGAAACATCATTTTTAACTTGTAGGCAACAACTACTACCACTGCTATTGCTTAAGTAAACTTTAGCCTTGGAACAAAATAAAAGGTCAGAAGTGGTTGAACAAAATAATTTAAATAAATAACTTTGTTAAATTTTTGGGACGAGATTTTAAAAAAAATCGTCGGTTTCTTACAAAGAGCTCATCACGTGTAGCACATGTCCTATCTAAGTTGTTCGTGGTTATTACCGTGACGTAGGTTGCTGACGAAGGTAAATCCCTTTTCTTCATATTCCCGCGCACGTTTCAACTTACTCAAAATATAAAGTAATAGACACGTTCTTACATGTGGTAAGTAATTGTATTTGTAATGTGTTTAGTGCCTGTGTGAAGTTTAAACCCGAAAGATACACATTTGAAAGGGTATAGCTGCGCATTCAAAAGAAATGCGGTCGCGCATTGTGTTGTCATTTCTTTTTATTTAGCTTACACTGCACTCGAAATGGTGCTTATGATTAATGCATGGATTTCTTTTTCAAAATTTTATCGATTGATGTGAATAAAGATAAAACATTTTACATTCTTTACATTTTATCTTTACACCAAAGTGTAATCACGTTTGTTGAAAATTTTGGAATATTTATTGGAATTGAAATAACTTATATTTGTTTATTTAGAATTTTATATTTACGCGGATGAGGATAAATTCAGCCTTTATATTCCTTACTTTTACTGACTCTTCCTTTACAACAGTCAGCTTAATGCATATAACCTTTGTAAGAATGTAAAAATGCTGACAGGCAATAATAAATGTCAAAAAGTTTGTTTAAATGCTCTCATTACTATTTACGCATTAAGTTAAGAAAAAAATTATGACATATTATACTTTGTCAAAGATATACGTAAAATTAAATATAGCAATTATCCGACTTCCATTTTACTATCTTACTTCTTAAAAAAATATCTGAAATAGAAATTAGCATACAACTGATGGATTACACAACACATTAAAGAATTGTCGATTGCAAGTTAAAAATAATTTAAGATTTTAGGTAGTATTTAAAAACTATTTTCGGAATGACAAAAAAACTGAATTCTATCCTAATATTTTGGCGCGTCGGTGCGAATTTGCGCGGACGAGGGTAAATCCTCTCTTCATATTCTTTGCGCCGGCTCTCCTCTTACGACTGTCCGCTCAATGTCACGTAAGCCGTGACGGGACGCAGTAACGTTGACAGGCGAAAATATTTGTAACGCTAACTGGCCAGTGAAGCAAAATGTACCAAGCCTAATATGACAATAAATACTAAGTCTTGATTTCAATAACTCACTGTAATGCTTAACGAGCTTGTATATGAGTGAGGCTTTGTTGAAATATCCAAGTAAATGCCACAGTATTTAGGAACTTCCAGGAGATAATTGTTTTTCTTTAATAATTTCGTCAAATATTTCCACAGCATTAGCTAATAATGCTAAAAATAAAAAGTATGCTTCAAGCAAATTAATATAGAATTTCGAGTTATTTATTTGTAATAAAATAACATTTTTTTTGTGGAAACTGCAATGTTAGTAGGAGTAATAAGTAAACTTCATTTGAATTCACAGACGGAAAGTTGGAAGTCCATCTGACATATACATTAGTTTTTAGTACTTAAAATTACGCGTTTTACACTTAGCTAAGCCACTACACCGTATTTCTTCTTTTTCCTGGTCATGGTTTTGATTTTGGTCTTGGTCTTGGTCTTGGTCTTTGTCTTTGTCTTGGTCATTACGCTCTGTAATAACTGGAGCCATTGTACTGCTTGTAATCTGATCGCTCAATTTGAACATATCATTCGTCTGAGACATACAGGTTATGTGTGCTCTGCCCATTACGTTTATTGTTTTGCAAGTTACACCATCGATTCTTGCACCATCCAATAGTATGCTATCAGCTTCATATTTGAATCCATTTGTTGGTTTATGCAATTCTGATAGTCTGATTACTGGGCGGTATATCAGAGCTCCATATGCTATGTGCGTTACTGTCATCATAGTTAGCAAGAGCGTTGCAAAAGGATTTGTACGCATTATGAATTCAACTACAATTGGAACTCCTCTTTGAACATGCTCGGATTGTTCAGAATTTAGTACGGTTACTGCGGTCACGTAATACCGAATTTCAGCAATGTATGATTACAGTGTTTTGAGTCACGCTATGAATTCGATTATGCGTGTATTAGCATGAATTTATATGGAGCGTATATTAGAATGACTGACATTTTTGTTGAACAAAATTTGCCATTTTTCATTTATTGAAAATGTAAGCTAAGACTCTGATTATTTCTTGTTAATTTTTGTTGTAGTTTTTAATAACTGTGATGATTTCTTAGTGTTAAGAAAATAATGTTAAAAATCATAGTATTGTAGGGAGCAGTAAATGAATAAATTTTATTATTCGTTACTAACCGAAATCTCTTTTATGTTTATTAAAAATTTCAAATAGTGCTATTTAACGTATCCGCCTGGTATTTAGAAGTTATGATTTATCATTATGATTTATATATTTTTTATGTAATACCTTATTTGTTCCTAAGGGATTATATAGTATACAAAAAGGAGGTAGTAAATAGATGTAGTATCTTTTTTATTTATTCGTTAAAATACTTTTTAACACCACTTTATAAATATAATTAAAATAATGGCAAACAGGTGTTAAGATTAAAATGGCGTGCAATCAAAATACAACCAAGAACTGCATTTAATTTTACATAATCCATCATAGCATTTAAGGTGCTAGATATTTGTAGTTATACATACGATTTGTAGTAAAGTAAAAGAATATGTGACATCCAATATGAAGTACCACCAAACAGTATTTCTAATTTCTAACTAAATTCGAGGAACATTAACCTAACCCCAAAATTCTGGCACATCCCTAATGATAACAAACTATTACCATAAAATGTTTGCCATTGGCAATTGTTTTTAATTTCATTCGCTGCAATACGATCCGCCAATACCGGATATTAGAAGCTTTGTTTGCCATTGCTGTAGAGATATGCCGCTTCAATTGTTACTAGGTACTAATATGCCAATCGAAACGTACCAATTTTAGATAATAAAAACTTTGTTTTTAACTTACTCGTGTCGTCGGCAACCCAATACAGTCCAACTGCTGGAGACGGTTCTTCTTTCAAAGCAAGGGATATATTAATTTAAGACTACAATATTCAATCTAAAGTTATAATTTTATTTAACAAAAAATAAACCGACTTCCATGTCACAAAAAGCAAAAAATAATTTAAAACGTTTCTTTAAATTATAATAGTTTAGTACTTACTTCTGAAGTCGGCGCTCAACTTATAGTGAGGTGGATTACCACGTAAATCGCGTTCAATTTGAGCGCCGACATCTAAACTAAGTACTAACCTAAGATAATATAAACAAATGTTTAAATTATTTTTTGCTTTTTTGTGACATGGAAGTCGGTTTTATTTTATGGTAATAATAATTTTCTTCTCCCTTTTTAACGATATCATACTAATAACCATTAAATAAAATTATTTAATTGATTTTACGTAAGTCAATACAAACGCATTTAAACAAAAATAATCACTTAAACTTTAACGTAAACCTAAAACTTACTTTATATCTAAGCCTAAACCAAAACTTAACAACACTTTTATAAATTGTGTTACCTTTAGCCAAAACATACATGTAACTGTAAGTGTAAGACAAACTGCGTTCAAACTGGAGGTACCTCTGCATCATCGGGGTCCAAGAGTATAAGGCCAAATTTTTCTAACTACATGGTACAGCGCTAAGGCACCTCTGCATCATTACGGTTCAAGAGTTGAATGTCAAATTTTTCTTATTATATCTGCTCAACAACCTAAATATACATCTAAGCGCCAAGTAGCTAATTTCTATAGTTAAGGCAGGAGGCTCTTCTGCCTTCCCAGGGTTCAAGAGTTGAAGGTCTTGAAGGAAGGAATATGACGTTAATGTAGATACTTAATACCCTTATACAGTTTCATGAGAATAACGTGGGCAAAAACAAAGTTACCCTGAAAAATGTGAAAATCGGGGGTAGTGGTCTGGTCTTCCACCCCATAACTCAAAGATTTAATCATCGGACCATACCCATGTTCAGCAACGAAACTTTCGCAACAAAATTTCCTATCAAATGAAAAAAAGAAAATGACAATCGGTTCACAATAATACTGCAGTTATTCAAGATTATAACAATTCGTGTTTTTCCAGTTATCCGGGAAAACGGGCGAAAATTTTAAAATTTCCACGAAATGGGACCCTCTGTGAAACTGGCCGCATACAATGACGGTTGAATCATGTCGATCGGTTTCGGCATCGCGAAAAAAACGCCCGGACAAACATAAAAAAAAATATACGCGACGAATAGATAACCTCTTCCTTCAAAGAAGGAAGTCATTTCAATAACAAATTGTAAATCCGTTAATCGCTAATGTATTTATTAATTAAATACGTAAACTTAAAATTAAATATTATTTAAACATAAATTAACAACTGAATGAAATATAAAAATAACCAACGTGATTAAATGTCCAAGTAAAAAAATAAATAAAATAAATTGCTATTGTTTATAATGACTATCGTTGCAATAAATACAAAATGAACAGAAACAGTGGACAAAAATGTCTCGTAGAACACGAGCGATATTTTTTGCCAGCAAGTTAAACTGGCAAACATGTCGGGTAAAATTTTAACCCGAGTTGTTACGTCGTCTGTACGCGCACTAATTAACCGCCGAGGGCCACAATGCAAGAGCGGGTTAAAAGACCGCTGGTGGAATTTAAAAATAAAACTTATTTTTTATATCTCCGGTCAAATAAGGTCATTGGAATATGTGTCGAGTTGTTACGCTCCGTATAATTTTGTATGGTTCTGGCAAGCAGGCCTAGTGTTAAGTGTCTACAACCGACCTGGCAGATAAAATGCACATAAGGCGCGGGCAGACTGTAGCGACGTGTTCTATTCATCTACTTGCATAAAGCGAGGCGACGCTCGACACACAGAAGCGAAGTGGCGCTGCGTCTGAATATGTTTTATCCGAATGTATGAAAGGTATTACAAAAAATGTTGACGAATCCAACTTATTTTAAGGTGTCTCTTTTTGCTTTCTTATACACGAAATCCAATTAAAATTGGCGAAGCAGCGCTTATTAATCCATGTAAAAAATTCATATTAAATAAACTTTTTAAATAGGTACTTATCGTGTTTTATTTTGAAGCACAATTTTAATTACGAAATTCTTCATAATAATATGGTCTTGCGTATCATTAAAATAAAATCTATGTAAAGATGTTACTTTTGTGTGATGTCAGCTAAAAGTAATACAAGTCGCCTTTTCCTGGACAGCTATAGAAAATAGTTTATTAATGAATAAGCTAATTTATTAATGCTTGTTAACCATAACTCTATTCGCACCTGCAAGTGCAACAAGAATCGTAATAGTCTTTATCATGTAACTAATTAATAATAACTAATAATTATTACAAGGAGTTACTATTCAGTCATATTTCGTGTCATATTATTTTTATCTCTAACGTGTAGTTTAATCAAGTTTATGCCGATTTTATGTAGGTTTGTCGTTTAAATAAATTCTGCGGTTCGTTTAAATGAAAATATAATACTTCATATATGATGATTGTATTACAATTGTGGTTTAACATTTACTGACACGTTACAGTTACAAATTTAATTTTGGCACGCTGTATTGAACCTTTGCAGACTGCGGCTGGTATTGAGAATTGTAAATTCAGTATCTCCTTGAAAATTGTGAGCACGAATAACTGAGTAATACTAATATATTTATCTGGTAGGTATATAATAAAATATACAATGAATGAATATTTTATGCATAATAGTAGTATTACTTGGTAAGCTCTGTATTATGAAGTACCTTTTATTTTGAAGTCACTTTTCATTAATAAAGCATTAAAAAGGGTAACACATGAAGTCTAAATAAATAATATGAGAGTCTTGTTAACCACTTCTTCACAAAATCATTTAAAATCGGTATAGTCGTTGTTAATGAGGTCGTCTGTCATATTGATTTCAAAATCAGCTAACAGTCAGAATACAGAGCAAATCGTCCATTTTAGAACCAACAGATTGGATATTGATTGTTTTCCCACAAACAATAAACGCCGGAAAAAGTCGTGCGTGCGTTTTCAATTTTGTAAAACAACAATTGAACAGTCAGTTATCCTTTGAAACTAGAATTGGAAATGGATTTTTGCATAAAATGGCCGTTGATTGATTCGCGCTAATGTATGTATTACAGTTAAATATTATTATTTTAAATGACAGAATAAGTGAAATAGACACCTTTCCTGAGCTCTGCTTAGCTATTCTGCTATTATGAAACATCATACCGGAGTGGGACAGCGTGGTAAAATACGCTCCAGTACTTTTAAATGTAGGGAGAGACTCGCGGGAACTTTGGTAGCGTTTGTACCAACGTAGAATAATAAATAACAGATGCCCATCGACTGATAATAACAGAGATATTAACATGCACGGAAGCTTTGACAAAGTTTTACAGTGTCTATCATTGCTTAATTCTGCATTCTCAAAAGTTGGGGTTAGACCAATATAGTTAGACCGGGAATCTACCACCTCTCTGGTCTTATATGTAGCGTGAGTGAGCAGTGCCTGCGTTTTAGTGAAATGGCTTGACTTACATTATTTTTATAATTTAAAGACCATCTTAGTCCTTTGAAATGACAAAACTTCTATGAATGGCTTCAGATGAAAAGGTCGAACCACTGTTTTATAAGGAGTCAGCTACAGATATCCGTGCGTGGCAATGGTTACTGCCTTTTCATTAGGTGGAGTGCTTTCTTACTTTAATAGTATAAAAAATCAATTGGGTATCTTCATTTTTGAAGGTAGTAGAACATTTGTCATTCGACTCTACTGTCATTATACTACCGGCAGTAGCACCGCGTTAAACGTTTACTATATTCTGATTTAAATGGTGTGCTAAGTGGACATACATATTTATCCGACGCATTCCAACTTAGTCGTCGATAACTCTAATCTTATATAGGGTAGATTACAGACTTCCATCAGGTGGTTTAAAGGAAGTAGAATCCAGGAGGTATGTATCAAACATTAAAGATGGTTATTGTATGTAGTCATCTTGAGCATATAGTTATTTCGTTATTCAATATCAATTTGACATTCATAGTAGAATTGATACATGAAATGCTCGCTCGAGTACGCGGCGGTGTGGGACTTGGGAGGCGCAACCGACTTGCGAGTTGCAATAAAACTTGCCTGTAGCTTGCTGAGGTAGTCCAAGTTTTAAAGCGGCGCGAGTAATTTGACGTTCTTCGACGTTCTTTAAAACATGATTTCGCTTTCACTGTATGTCACAAGTAAAATAAATATAAAAATGTGTTATGTTTATAACATTATTAGCTGGTCGTGGTAAAATCGCGAATTACGAAGGTCTTTCAGTGCTTGAATTTCAAAGAGAGCGCTTGAAATTGTATTCTTTGTCGACTAACTATGATTGAATTTACGTAATAAAATATACTTAGCTTCATAGTAGACTCGTGAAGGATAATATTATTATAATCATTAGTGTAATTACAATCGCTGTCGCTTGACTCTCAGTCCACGGATCGCGTGGAACTCAAAGCGGGTTGGCCCAACTCCGCGGGAACTCCCAACTCCGCAGTCGCGATGCACACCTCTCTAATTGGGTAAATACAGAGACGAGACTACCACAAGCTGACGTACACACGTTGGAGAAGAGACTATGTACATTGTAGGAATCGAAAACCTTAGCAATTGTAGAGTAATTGTACTTATGTAATATATTAATATTACGTTACAATTTGTTTAATTTAGGTACTTCAAAAGTAAAACTTAATATTCCTTCTGCAATTTAAATTGTGTCAAGACATTGGATTTCTTTTATTACTAAATTAAACTTTTAAAATCAATAAGACCTAAATGGTGTAATGCTTTGTACTGATAGCTGTGGTTTAACTCTCTTCTAAATTTAAATAACGATGAAACTATTACCGTAAGGCTGAAATATGTATGACGATGGTCCGGATATAGTCCAATTAAACTACGATAATTACGGTTGCGGACTTAGAAACAAATTTTGATTGTTTGGTTGTTCAAACGATCTGTATTATTACATGAGTACTCAATAGTTTAAGGCAAGTAAAAAGTCCATACTAGAAATTTGGTTATCGCTCATCGCTAAATCTACGTATGTGAACATGTTCCTAAAGTAGAGTTGTGGCGCAAATTTTCCGCCGGTCCGTCATACCGCCATAGCGCCGTCATTGTCCGTTAATCTGTCTGTCCGTGTAACATGGGTAGCGGCCGCTATGAAATTGCCTATTTTTTCCGCGACAATACACCGCTAGTATTTCGCCTTATTATTTACGGTTGCTACTCGTGTCTTGAGGAATGGACTCCGGGGTGAATATGACCTTGTTACTTGGTTCTTGGTTGGATTAATGATACAATACTTGTTACAATAGGGTCTGTGCTCCAAAATGTTGGTTTCATGTAATTTTTCTCGCTCACATTTTATTGAGAATGAGCGAAAAAGAAAATATAAATTAATATGTTGTTTTCACTAAGACCACAAATAACATCGCCAAAAATTGTAATGTCTGTGGTAATTTCAAATGCGCATTTAAATATCACAACACACAGCGACTGTAGCGTATGTTTTCGCGTTACGTCCCCTGTAATCAATATTTATTGTTATTGGGCGTAGTTTGCGGACGTTATCTAAAGGGTACGCTACCGGCGTATTACAATACGCACGGCGCAAATCGTTTCGCGTATCGACGCGGCAATACGTACGTGTTTTGTTTTTACCGCATGCGGTTTTCAGGGTTCAATTGTTTTTTGTTATTCCGTTTTTCGGTTGTTTAAACGTCCTACTGGGTTTTATGTTAATTAAACCTTTCTCCATTAACGCTATTTATGTAATAATAATACAAATACCAAAATGCTTTATAAATTACAAAATGCTTTACAGTTGAAATCATTCACTGCTATTTCAGTAGGAAATTATACGGATACATTTAAATTTTATGAACTATATATTTTTAATTGCAACCTTTAATTTACCTTGTGAAATCTACCTAACATTATTAATTACCTATTGCTTAGTTTTTAAGTAAAAGTCTCAAAACACTAAGAGTTTATGCCAAATATTGGATATGCACCGAAATGTTAATGTAGACTCAACACACTTGTAACGCTAGAAGAGAAGAAGACGAAACTCAGAAAGGTAGGTAACTTCAATGTTCCCTTAGCCGTTAAACTAATATACTATAAAAGAATGCGTAAGAGATTAATTGTCTCCCGTGAGATCACGCGTGACGTATGACGATGACGAGTTGGCGCAAAGCCCTGCGCGGGAAGTTCGAGCGCTCTCGATTGCCGTAATCTCTCCGCGATTGCCTCTCATTTATTGTATAGTACCAAGCATGCGGTATATTAATAAGCGGTGGCGATTTTTCAAATAATTATTACAGATTTGGTTAAGTATTAGGTACCATTTTTAAACAGAAATTATTATTTGTGTCCACGTGACAAATACGAGCTTTCCTCTGGATAACACTAATGGGGACATAATTGCCTCTCTATATGGTATGAGGTCTGCAATGTAAAACAAAAGGTCTTCTTTAGACTAATCTGATTTCCAAAAAATATATAAGGCAATAAAATATTACACACCTGACTTATTATTATAGCGTTTAAGTTACACGATCCAAAGACTTTTCCTAAACCGAAATCATTTTGATGTTTCTAATCACGAAATTACAACGGTACACCATAAAAAATAATTAACATATCAGGTCATTTCATTAATAACTTTATGTTAGATCGCCTTTTCTATATGTATTTTTTATATATTTGTAAGCGCCTTTATCTGTAACTAATGTACAATAAAAACAATATTTATCTTCTATTCTCATATTAAACTAATTTCAATACATATTTTGAGGACATGTTTTGATTGGTTCGAAGAAAATATATGATATTTATTTCCTCAGCATCATCACCAACCTCGCAATCATAGTTCACTCTTTTAAAGTTAGTTAATCTATTATTTTAAACAGGTTTTCTCATAACATTAATCATTGTTGGTATAAGATGCTATAGATAGTAAAGTAACTATTAGTATTATAAATTGTAGCACAGTTGTAACATACTTCTAATTATTACAATTTTGTGCCAATCGTAGACACATGTCTGTGCCAATAAAGTTATTTGGAATGTACAACGTACGACGGGTTTGTAACGGTATTGCAAAGTTCTCAGAATTTAACTATAAACAACAAAATTGCTTTTACGATATACTTGTGTGCTTTCTATCACAGAATTCTATATTCAATCAAATCAAATATTTGCAATGGACTTCCAGGAATTTCAGTTAGCAATTTCATCTTTACTATTCATGATTCCTACTTTGACATAAATTGTTTTACGTACATCTGAATTTACTTGTAAGTTCTCTTTGAGATGGTATATAATGTAAATAGGTACTCTTTTTCAGATAACTAGTATTCTGTTTTTATTTTTGTTTACAAGTTGAAAACTCATTGAAGAATAAAATTAGCAAAAAGAAATAATAAACGGCGCTTTCTATTCTCGTAGGTATTAAAGGTTCCCGTAAAAGTTATAGGTGTGTTTAAAGACAAGGTTATACTCGGATAAAGAAAAGATATCTAAATTCATCATATAGATGTGTGTTTGATCGGGGATTGAACCCGAAACCTTGTATATAATAGACTGGAGTTGTGCCCGCTGTGCTAAGCGGGTTCGTGTTAATTTCATATCGTTGTACATTTGACTGTGTAAAATACAATATATTTTAATTATATTTACTTTTAATTACAATATATTTTACGACTAATTAATTAGTTTGCTATTAAAGTAATTATATGCTTTTATATTTTAAATTTTATCTACATATCAAACAATTATGCATAATTGAATGTTTCTTGTAATCGGCTTCTTATCCGCTCATGTCATGCGTAAATGCTCACCCGAAGGCCCTCCACTCACGGGGGAATAGTACTAGTACGAAACAACTTGCCATCGACTTGCCCAACATTTGATGGCCGCTTTATTGTGGCAATACACGGCCTTTGATGTATTAAGTGTGGCTGACATTTATTGCTGGATTGCCCCCTAATAAATCTTTCTTGTTTTGTTGTTCTCTTTGGTTTGTTTGGATTGTTGTTTGATTAATTGGAGATGAGGGAGATTTGGTATTTTTTTAGTTGGTATATAAATTATGAATGTTTTACTGAGTAGATGTCACAGTGAATACGATTATTATTTATTACAATTTGGAGATGTAAGAACTCTTTTAATATTATTTGAAATGTGTTTTGCCTAATAGCAATACCGTAACGTACCCGTACCCTGGTCTAGGGACAATTCACTTTTTTACGACGTTCCATCTCAGTTCTCAGAATTAGCTACGTATGTATATCTATGTCCTGTCAAAATTAAGGAAAAGCCTTTTAATATTTTAGAAACGGTAAAATTTTAATTTTAATAGCTTCTGGACGTTAATCTGGATAGAAACAAACAATGTAAACATTACTTATCACTTACTGGTTGATTATTTTTGCGTTCAACGTGTTCAAACATACATTGCTAAAAATGGTCGGCGTTACAGTAAAGCAAACTAAGCGCTTGTAATTTTAATACCAAGTTATTACAAGCGCTGAATTTATGCTAAGCAAAAATACAGCAGCTAATTAGGCCATCACACAGGCCGCTCTCGCATGCTAATTATTTAACTTAATTTCGTCTCATACTCTTGTCATATTAACTTCCAGATTTGCTTTAATTAGTCCCGGGATTTTGTTATAGAAATAATTTGATATGATTACCCGACGCGAAGCATGGTAGATGGGTCATCACACTCATAGGACACAAAAAGATTTCCGGGTTTGATCTCTAAGTTCCATTTAACGAAGAGTTTTATATTTTTTTCTGTGTCTGGATTACTTGCGTATTTGTTTTTGTCCATGGCACTCATAACGTAAGGAATTCTATTTTAGAGCTATGAGCTTAAAATATGTATTTTATTTTATCTCATTTCTTATATTTATGCAGTGATGGCTTAATGGTGGAAATTCCGTATCCCAGTCGGGGAGTCCTAGCAAATCCTAGGTATGTGCCTCTGGTGTCCCAAAGCCATGTTCGTATCAAAAAATAATTTTAGTTTCGATTTATTGAAATAAATGTCACTTGCTAAATCCGTCAATAAAAACTTCAGGAGGAGAATGAAATCCGTCAATGAAAACTACGCGTCTGAATTCTTAAATAAAAAATGTAAACGTGTTTCAAGTGAACCAATTCACGTTAGCGCGATGGGTGATAGCCTAAGTTCCTCTTACCATTAGAGGAGACCCGTGCCCAGCAGTCTGACGACTTAGTATTCTACTCTAAATTATAGCACACACTAAAATTATTTGTAATTTTACTGACGTTACATTAGCAAATATGCAAATCTTGTCTTCATGTTCCTGAAACAAACTAGTCGCAATAATAACAACTCAACAATAACAAAACAATGAAATGAACATCTTTCTGCACACATTTTGTACATGTAAGAAGCTGACGTTTCCCTTACTAGAACACGGTTTCAATATTAAACAAAGTTTCCATTTCAGTTTGTCAGTCATGCAAGCTTCACTCGCGCGCTAATTATTTAACTTCATTCCACTCTGTGCCCGCGGCCGTCACACTAACTCGGATTCGCTTTAATAGGACGCTCGAAATTTTGCTTATATCGTTAGCGGAAACATATCTTGATATAGGCGTTGTATCTTGGCATGAGTTATAGACACTTTATAGATACTATATAGTTTTATAAGATTGATGTATTGCCGAAAGAATTACGTTATTGTGTTTCGTTTTTACCGCAGCCTACAAAACAAAGCAACACTTAACGCAGATGTTATAATGTAGAAATAGTTGTAATAGTGGTGCTTCCCTAGTGGTAGCATGCAAAGTTCATTCTATTCCTATACATACAAAGAAAAATAAAATAATTAACAGCTATGACTAAGCCTGAAACATAAAATTGATATAATATTTCTATGAATATCATAAGAGGAGACTAAAGAATCATTATCCTAAGCTCAGCAAGAAATATTTTTCTTAGTCTGTTATTTATTATTTAAGGTATCTCAGGACTTGCTAAACTGCAGAGTTTAGCAAGTACTGAGGTCTTGAGAGCCAAGTTAGAACTCCCCATAAAGAATTTCTGCTTTACTACATCGCTCAAACTAGAACTATTCTACGTACAATATAGTATAAAGTACATATAGTAGTAGTGGTGCTTGCATATGTCACTCACGGCATATGAACAGTTTACAAAATTTAAGTTTATTGCCCGTATTATTTATAAAATGTCCACTAACAAAACGACCTGAATCTGGAATACCAACGTACTCGCAAACATAACCCAGTAACATAACAGCAGAAGCCAGCAAGTAGGTAGTACATCATACAACTATCTATTGTCAGTCAGACTGCAAGTTACGGCGGAAGAAATCCGGCCGGACTGAGGCTTATCTTGCAGAACTACATGTCACTGTTAGAACAATAATGCTATGTAGCGCACAGGGCTGCCATGCGGAACGAGGCACGAGAATATTTGCTACTATAGTTAAAAATAACGATATCAAAATAAATAGTCTGTTATATCTTAAAATGATGCTCTACAAGGCAATGTCGAGTGTGGATAGTAATTGATGGGGTTATTGATATTGGTTAAAATTCACGCGCATTTCCGTGTGTTAGCGATATCACAAATAGTGTCTGTAGATATATATTTATTTTATGTGCAAGTATAAAAGACTCTTTGAAGCATTGATTGTTATAAAGAAAGATT
>DWRA01000808.1:0-20959 GCA_018250295.1 Spathilepia clonius | reverse complement strand
GTGGTAAAATCTTGACGTTCAAAAAGAATTCTGTAAAGGATCTACTTTGAATAAAATATTTTGATTTTGATTTTGATACCTACCAGAGGTCGACCACAGGTGTACTGTTACTGCTGAAGACTAAAAAAGTTTCTTATAAGTATGTCTGCTTTACCATACCCTTCATACTAGAATACAGCAGTGCTTGACACTGTTGTTATTAGGCGGATTAGATGTGGCGGTGGTGGTGTCGTATTACAAGAGGTTGTACCACCTTCACATCCACATTATGGACAACAAGATTTCAGTCGACGAACGGTAAAATTGTCATGGCGACCTAATGTGAATGGGCCCATAATAATCACATGACAGATAAATACGTGGCAAATCAAAGTATAATCAGCGATGCCGTTCACTTGTCCGAAGTGGCAGGTGATGGGAAATAATTATGAGTTGCTCATAACTACTTATAACTACTTATCTAGTTACAACAGATGGCTGGACAGTACTTATTTTATTGTAAGAAAATATTTGGAGTGACGCGAATTAGTCATTTACTTGCATGTAGATAGTAGTTTGAAGGTGGTAGAACACTTTGTGGTTCAATTCCTAAAACATCATCGCCACACACAGCAGTATTTAACGTTGCTGCGTTATAGTTTAAACGGTATAGTAAGGAATACATGTTTTTCCGACACATTCCAACTAACTCCTCCCGGGTAGTAACGTATCTGTCGATTTCATGTATAGCTCTTGTCTTATCTATGGGTGCCATAAACACACAAAAACAGCATAAATCTATATTCGTCATTAGGGATATCTCTCTGACCGGAGATCGAACCCAAACTTGCTGCGGGACAGACCGGCATGGTGATCGCTCCGCTATGCGGATCGTCGAAACGTTAGTAATAGTTTATGATTAACAAAAGTCTAAATCATGCTTAGTTAGTATTAATTGTATATAAAATAGTGGATGGCAGTCTGTTTTCCGGATCAAAATAAAAGAAAAATAAATATATAGAACCTCTTTTTTGAAGTCGGTTAAAAATAAAACGATAACAGACTCTCGTAATTTTTTTGTTTAAATATAATTTGCCCACACTCGCAACATTCCGTTTATGCGCTAAATAAGTTTATCGCGTCCACATGATAAAATAACACCTCGACTGGTTTGTATGGGAACGGAGATTTTTTGCATTTCGTTGCTAAGCTTAATAGGATAGTTAAGAGCTACGGTTAAAGCTATATACAGACCACATTGTATAATTTAAAGCGTTCACACTTATAAAGCTGGTTGTGTCTTTTTATAAGATTAGTGTAGCAAACACGCTTGCAGTTCGCCTGATAGTAAGTAGCTACTCCTGCGCATAGATACTTCTATAAGAATTGAAGATATGTTAGTCTTGTCTGAGGTTGGCTATAGTTACTAGTGTTACTACCCCCGAGGACTAAGTTGGAACGCCTCAGACAAGTATCTCTCCTGCATATTTGGAAATAAATGCCAGTCAAACAACAATCCTAGTTTAACTTAAATTATACTTTTTAAAATAATATTTCATTTGTGTAAGGAAATTCTTTATGTTTTACATAAAATAATGCGCGTCATACAGCAAGTCGCGTGCAGCCGCGCTTCCCGCAGGTGCCCGCGATGCTCAGCAAACGTATGCTCCACACTTTTTCTTTTCGTAATCAATATCACTTGTTTTATTTATTTAAACAACTAACACATATTACCACCGCCGCTCACAAAGCGACAATAAATAGCTTCACTGCACGCGATTCATAATTTCTAGTTAACGAGATTAAAAATAAACACGTTCGTTAATAAATTAGTTATCTCGACGGAAACAGTAGCTGAATTATCGACAGATTTAAAATGACTCCTTCAAGCGAACAACACTAGAATCCGGCGTATAACGGATTTCCGTTACATTTGGAAAGAAATACATTCCAAAGAATAGTAAATGATTCGGTTTTAATGAATATAAACAAGGGTAATAACTATTTCCTCCCATTAGTTATGCCTCCAACAAGTATCACGTACTTACATATGATGTTGTCTCGTTACAGTGGCATACAAACATGCGGTACATATAAGTGATCACCACTGTTCGTACACATCTGTAATCAGCCCTACAGAGAATCGACGTTCTGCCTAAGATTGCATACATACACGTTGCTGAGGACAAGAACCTATTCCAGCTTTAACGACTAAACTAGAACGCTTCGTCTGTGCTAGGCCTAATGTAGTGGCAATGTTTCGCAATTAGCAGATTAAAAAAAATCGGATTTACACTCGAAGGCCGTTCCTGTGCAGTTGCGAATGTCCGCAGGCAGCAGAACCATTTATGATCGCGGAGCCTCTGTGCTGCAACTAGTTTCATTGCATCAAAAAGGTTAAGATCTATTTTACGCCAGTATCATGCAGCCATCGGAAACGGGACCTCATTTGAAGTAGTGTTACTTCTCTTCCTTACCGAGGCATTACACCGTTCGTGGTCGTGAAGGCACTAACTTACACGAAAAAAGTTCACCGCCGATCAGGTTATGTTCAGACCAGAACATAAAATACTTATAAGTGAGTTCTCAATAGGCCTGGCTCTGATTTATCGCCGGCGATGGGATAAAAACGATGATCCATCGAGTCCGCGAGTAATTAATTGCGCGCAAGTATGTTTGTTGATATTTATTAGTTTTTCTTACTTTCCAACAACAACGGTCCGGCTCCGGCTTTCACCGGACCTTTCCAGGCGGCAGCTACAAGTGTAACAATTTGTAACTGGTTTAGATCTGATATAGCTCTAGGCTTAAGTTGACAGACACTTAATTAGTCTGCGATACGAACATGTCGTCAATTATTTATGATTACCCCATCTGAGATTAATAAGATTAACGTCGAACAGATGTGTAATTGTACCCTTTCCTCATATTTTCATTAGAGATTTCAGCATATTTAACCAGTTTTTAAAAGATTTAACTGGTTAAAATTTGAAAGTATATGAACATTGCAAAATTGATTTTAAGTTATTAAGTAATTCCATGTAATAATCCGTCTACTGATGAAGAGAAGATCATACATCCTTCATGAAAACGCAATAACCGATTTACGCTAGAAATGGGCCACTTCCATTGGCACCTCCCCTGGTATACTTACACTGTTCTACCATCTTTCAACTTCGATTTCGTACATTTCCTCGGCTAGACGATATCCCATCGTAGTAAAGGTACAACATTTTAGGATGTCATGATTGTGTTAGAACGTATATTTATACTTAAGGATTATTGGTTATGTACTTAACGCTGGCGTCATCGATACACTCAGTAAGCTGTGTAGTTCCGACGACGGGCCGGTTTCTGGGAATCGAGCCGCTTATAATATGTTAATGCCTACATTTTATCCTTCACACTAACTAAGACTTGCAGTCACGGCGAACATAAATAAGAGTATGATTGTGCTAGTTAACTTTCTATTTTATTAGTGTGTTGTAAACTAGTAGCAAAATATTTTTAACCGGGATATCACTTAGTTACCGCCAGTCAGACTGTCAGAAAAGATATTTTCTGCGCGCGACGAATCAATTTGCTGTACCGATTACTGTGCGCGTGCACAATTAGTATTTACAGAAATTGCATTTCACTTGTTATATTTATAAATTATATAAATATGTTAACTTTGAGACTAAAGTAACAGGTATTCAGTAATAGCTAATGTCATTAACAACAGAACTGATCTTGACGAAATTTTCAGACAAAAGGAGAGACAGCCGGTGTAGGGTATAAATGGTTCAGTACTTGAGGGTAAAGATATAATAGCTCTTAATAGTTTAAAACATTTATTTCACATTAATAAAAAAATAACGATATTAATAAATTTCTAAGCCTCAAACATTTGAATAAGTCTGACTAGAAAACTAATACTCTCTAATTTCCACCTACGTTTCCATTCCACTCGTGATCATCATCGTGTCCTTATCATCTTATCAAATATTTTATTTATTACTTGTAATCAACGTTGCTTTTGCGGTCAACGTTGTCCGAATGTCATAAAGCTAACAAATTCCAATTAAGATATCCCCGTTGTATTTGCTATTCAGCTCTCACTTGCTCGCAGCCACACCATCTACGGCGTCCCACGTATACATGTATTCATTCAACGCACGGACGCGCAGACAACTATTATATTTTATTTACGAGGGCTCAACATTTCTTATCAATTAAATAACATTTATCCGATCTCGTCCCTCAATTATCAACTTATCGTTTACATCTCTAACAATGCGCAGCGCGCTGTTTCTTTGGTCCTTTCCAATTACATCTCTGCCATTTCTGGAAATCTTGTTACAGTTTTGTGTTCATTTTCTTCGTTATGCGGTCTTTATGTGTGTCGTTTTAATGGACTTTTCCTTATTACATCCCTAGGAAAGAGAAATAAAGGAATGTATACACTTAAAGTTCTTAGTTAATAACTTCCCTTGCGGCGCGACGATTGAGTGGAATTCTTTACATTCTTAACTGTGTGTATTTTCTAATTAGATTCCTTCTTCTTAACGTTTTATTTTCTCGGATTTTTTCGTCGGGTGAAGTGAAAATTGGTTTTGAGAATTTAAATTGTCTTTAACCGTTACTTGAATGAAAGTGTAACAAACTCAGCTTTTAAGTATTTGTTCATATTAGTTAATTAAGATTCTTTGTGTATTTTCATCGTAACTTCAAAACAATTAATGGCTTGACTTTATCGGCGCAGGAGTATCCCAACGTATTGCAAAAATGCTTTTTTGTTCACTACCGACAGACCGACAGGTGCCTTTCCTATAGTGGATGCTTTTCTATAATCTTTAATCGTACGTGCGTGTTATACGGAATGACCGGAGGCACGCTTTCGCATCGTAATTTAATAAAGATATGTCCGTACTTTTAGCGTTTTTACAACCGGTTCATCATTGATAGTATTACGTTCCCTTCAAGCTGACTTCTTCGGAGTGGATTTTCTTCCTCTTGCGGCCGATGGTCTCCGCTTCCCGCACGGTGTCCGGGAGCTGCGTGCGCGCCGTCTCCGGCATGAACAGCGTCAGCGCGCCCGACAACAGTGACGTCAGACCGAAAATTACGGCCGGTAGACCCGACCAGTAAGCCATCTGAAGAGAATAGAATGAGAAAACAATTAGAATTAATTACTACAAAATAAAAGCTACTGATTTTAAAAAATTACTTTGTAGGTATCAAACATTTTGTTATTTACAATGTCGTGACAAATTCGTGGATTTATGCTAATAACTTTAAAAAATAAACGTAGAGAACAAATGGTAACGACATTTTACAGATATAGTCAATATAATTTTCATCCCGGTCAAAATAATTTGGTTATAATACTAACAAGTAGTGGCGTTTGAGGCGCGATCAAGGACCCCACGCGGCCCATCGCTGAGCATATGGCGTGCATGGAGTTCCTGGTATAGGTCGGGAACAGCTCGGAGGTGTACATGTACACAATGTTGTAGGAGAACGTCGCCAGCATCTCGAACGCCATGAACAGGACCAATCCCACCCAGGCATATCCTAAAAAAAACACGATGAATAGTGAAAAGTAGGATAAATAAAAGTTATATTCGTAAAAAAACAATTTTATGAAGTCTAGACTAGACTGGTATTCTATCAAAAGGAGAAAGCAGTGCAATTTATCGTATCACTGCGTAAGCTTCTAATGGTAATACACCATTTTAAGGATTGAAATAAAGCTTACCTTTCGGTATAAATGGTTGAGATATACAAAACACTCCACCGACAATAAACGAAGATATCAAAGGCATTTTCCTCTTGTACTTGGACAGCGCGAGCCAGTAGAACACATTCGCGGGAATATCCATTAGCATCAGCAGCGCGAAGTTGATATACTTGTTTCCATCGATTAGTACGGAGCTAATCATCATTCCGTAGTTGATCAGCGTGATGGTGAACCACCACACCATGCAGACTAAAAATCTTTGCAACATTATTTTTGACTTAAAAGTCTTCACCAACAACTTCCGGTCGTTGAACTTGTTCGAGGATTCCTCATCAGTATAATCTAGCTTGTCCAGTAAAATTCGGTCCACTTCCACCTTATTCCTCCTAGCAATTTTCTCGATTAGTTTAATGGCTCTTTCTTTCTTCCCCTTGCTGAAAAGCCACCGAATGCTTTCATCCAAAAAGAAAGAGTAGGTGAGTATGACAAGTGTAGGCGCGTATATGACCCGTAGGAAGTTTCTCCAGTACGGCACTGCCCAGGCTATGAAGGGCATTACGATAAGCCCTGCCGTGTAGCAATTCAGCAATATCATTTGGAATAGAACAGCACGTTTCTTCTCAACAATTTCGATACCTGAAATAGGAAGATTTTAAATAATATTTACTATAATGCTTCTGTAGAAATAAGGACAATCTAGTTCTGTGATACATATTCGGCAATGTCTTGTGCCGTTATCACGAAAGTGATAAAAGAGTATGCAATCTACTTAAATATAATGAATGAATTAATATTTTTTGTGTGTAACACTATTACTTACAAGTAGTTACTCACTTAACATAAACATTGGAGATAAAGCGTCACCAATAGCCGCTTCCAAGCCTTCCAACGCGATGTAGAACCAGAAAGAAGTAGCAAAGCTCTTGGTGAGACCGAGCACGGCGCCCATCGTCCCAGCAAACACCGCTGCCGTCTTCCGACCGAATCTGATTACACAAGAGGAGTTTTTTAAACGAATCTTTTCGACGAAAATTTAGTTTTCTTCGAGGATACATTGTTATTTTTTTTACAAATTATTTGTATATGTTACTTAAGGAAATCTTACGTAGTTTTCTGCTTCTAGATCAACTAGATTAACTTTTGCGTTGTCTGTCAGTTAGTCAATGTTAACTTTATTTATTAATTGTAGCCAATATATTGTGATTATCAATCTGTAGTAATAAAAAGTATGTAGTTTACTAGCATATTTGTAAGGCCTTGTACTCGTATAAGTCTGGGCTACTCTCACATGCATGCCCTTAAAATTCAAACTAGAATACAGCAGCGCTTAACACTGCATTTATAAGGCAGAAATAGGAATAGGAATTCAAACCAAATAACTGCAAGTCAGTAATAGTCGTTACGATGGCACCGCCGCACTTCGACCACGAGGAGTTCTATCACCATAAAAAGTTTAAACGTAGTCGTGATTGATTTTGCTCGAATGTTAATGCCAAATAGTAATTTGACTGTTTTTTTCATCTGATGTCATACATTACGTTTTTGTAGACTCCATATAAATGAGCACAAAAAGCACTTGATAGAATCTCTTATTGATTAAATTGTTGTGCACTTTAGATGACCTCGTGGTTTACCGTGACAGGGGGACATTGAACTTTAATTTACAAAATAAATTAATTGTACCGTATTACTGTCTTTTTCAGTAATAGCCTAGTGGTTACAACTCGGCCTTACAATCGAGGGATCTCATAAGTATATGTGCGTATTAGAAATTTATAATCACTTGCTTCAACCTACACGACTGAGAGTTCTATTAAACAGTTTTCAAAGGTGTGAAATCTACCGATTTGCGCTTGGTCAGTGCGGTAGTCCATGGCCTAAACCTTCTTCGCTCAAAGAGGAGACCCGTGTCTAACAGTGGGACAGTAATGGATTGACGACAACTGATTGTTTAGATTTCTCTTGATGTCGGAATGTCTGCCTGACACTTTTTACGAAACTGCATTAACAAAGTATTAAAACCCATAAGTACTTAAATATACATGTTTAAAGCTGACATTGAATATTGTCGGTTTAGAGTTAGTTGCGTAGGTAACCATCTTGTTGCTAAGCTTATTGAGCAGTTGCTTAAGCCGCTGCGACACGAGCGTCAAATTTGTCGTTTAAACGGCCAACGAGCTGTTCATGTTTCATTTTGGTTAAAAAATCTGTCAACAGTCGATTGTCTACGCGTCTGTAGAGATGTACAAGCTACTAATTAGAAGCCGAGCAACGTTTGATAGTTGCATTAACCACTAAAGTTGTTAGTTCCTCAAGTCCAAGATCAAGATAGTAGTCAAAAATTTTATGTCATTTCCATAGTTTAAATTTAAATTATTTCGTGGAATATTATATATATATATATTACGAGCAACTTACTTCACATACTTTCGTATTGCTTCGGCAGTTTTCTAGAGATAGGCCACGCACCTGTCCGAGATCTGTCCTTGCAGCAGCAGCCCCACCATGTTGCCGAAGCTGTGCACGGTGCCCACCAGCGGCGGCTTCCAGTCTTGACACGCCAACCCGAACTACATAAAACAAAACTGTTATTCATGAGCGCATCCAAAGCAAAATTAAATTAATATGCTTCTTTTTTATGATTTTTTAATTGTACTCTTGAAATTACAGCACTTCCGCCCGCAGCGGCCATACTGTTTCATAAGACAAAATCGTAATAGTGTTACTTTGAGTCTAATCGCAGCGTATTCTACTACTGTTATCGTATTGTTATTTGCATGTTATCAAAACAACCACAATACAATACTTTACGGGAGTTTGTAGGTTACTTTTGACCTGAAACTATTCACGGTTCTTGTGCGAAACTATAAGAGTTGCAAAAAATCTTCCAAAATATTAATATCGATTCACTGTTATACCGTAGCGAATATTTCTGCCTGTGGCTCAGTTGATAAATTGCCTTGCACCAGTGTAAAGCAATGATTCTTATGCTAATAGGATCTTTACGTCACACCTACAACAGAGAATAGTTTGTCATGAATAAATGTATGTGTGATGGCGATTGATTATGGCACCCATCCATCATCATGACCGGCTTTGGCGGAATAATGTAGAAAATATAAATGCTTGTGACAACAAATAATACCTCTAGCTATACATCTATACATATTCTTCACCTGTTTGCTACTTCGGTACGAATTCGGGACATAGTTGGTTTAGTAAGTTATTTTAATAAATATTTTTACTTTGGGTATTTTTAAACAAGAAGTTGCAGAACAAAAGTTAAGAAAATAATAATTAGTGAAGAAGTAAGTTATACTTCTTTACTAATTATTATTTTCTTAACTTTTGTAATGTAGTTACATGGTCCAATTACAAGGGCTAAATGAATTAATTATACACATACATACTAATGTGAAATAAACAATTTGATTGTAATAAAGAATAAATTTATATTAAAAAATTATAAATAAAAGTAATATTTTTTCGTATTCTTCTCAGAGAACTCCTTCATTGGATATCCATATCTTGGGGCTGCGTCACAAATAAGTAACGTTTGTAGTAATTCATTATAAAACGACATGTTTAAGCCAATCATGCACTATCGTCTAAACCAAACGTCAACGGGTACGAAAAATTTCAGCTTAAACGGTTAGGGTTATCGGGTTTAAAATTCAGTTGGAAAATTTGGTGGAACCGCACTTAATAACAAACTAATGAGGTATACAATAAAACCTTGTGAAAATACCTTGAAAATGAATGGAGGAGGATATTAAAATCCGGCTATTACACTTATGGAATTTAACATGCGGTGGGCGAGTATTATTCTATCATGTCTATTGCTTTAAATTATGCAAACGGGAGCCCTAGTTCATATACGCAGTGCTAAGAAAGGCTCTAATGAACGTACGTGTGATATAAATCTTCCCATGGCGCTTCCAGTAGCCGCCGGCCACGGCTCGAATGTATGGCCGTCATTTGTTAAGCTAGGCGTGGAAGAAGGTGGAATAACTGGTCCGCGAGTCCAGTGTTATGACGCGCAGGACAACTGATTTATGAGCTAAATATTAAGCATCGATCGTTTTACAAATTGTATAATAACAGCAGCAGCACGCTCGCGTTGTGGCTATTGAATCTTTATTTCATGGTGCCCTGGTACTACCTGCTTCATTTGGCAGGGTCATATAAATATGTATCTGCTTCTGTGTGATTGTATTGGGAAAAATCGAAAACTAGCCGATTTCATTTTTATGTAATGTCGCGTTTCCATGTTTTTATATAATAGTATTTTATAAATATAATGTTTGTCCCGAAGCTCCAACAGGAACTTTAGACTAAGCTTAGAGCTTAGATGAGCGAAACAAATTTGAACAGCGATAAAAATCGTTTCCTTCTTAATCGATCTTATTTTTATTTAAAATCCAGAGATACATAAATTTGTGTAGACCATTGGAAATTCATGAAATAATTAAAATGATAATAACTGTTAACCGGTTAAATTGTGCCACTGAGTCACTGATTCAATAAAATTAATGCGAAATCGTAGCGGCTACTTCATTTTAAATCTGGGCATAACTTTCAAGATAAGCATAAACACACAGGACCGCCATAAACTGTGATATTTACGCATGTCCCACGAGAGCTGGCGGCGCAAGCCTTGTACGTCAATTGAATATAAACCGATATGAGGTTTTTTTTATATGCAGTATTACTAAATGGTAATATAGACTGTAGGGAAGTAGATTCGCATTTATGGTTTATAATAGTTTGTCCGGTGCTGTGTTTTGGAGTATTTGACAGTAGTTAAGAGGTTAAGCAAGAGCTTAAGTAATAACTTGTACTACGAATAAACGGAGATGTAGTAGAATAATACTAACGATTATTGATATAGTTATTAATTAATATCACAGCATGGTCATTCACAAAAGTATCAGACAAGCAAACAAAGAGTCCATTTTGTGTTAAGAGGCGACCGCAGCCGACAGACAACATCAAATTCGAACAGGAGAGGAATTTTACCTAATGTTGGTCAGAAATGCGTTGCTACAAAGGAATAAGTTAATTGACTACAGACTAGAACACGGCAACGCTGCACTGCTGTTGTAAAGGAAAATAGTAAAGGTGGTGCCGCCGCGGGCGTCACAGATACTACTTGTCGTCATACAACATCAAATGTAACCGATCCGACATTGACATTGGTAGGCGGGCGGTTCGCGGGATATTGTACTTGGAAATGAGGCGGCTATGAATGTTGCATAACTGCGCCGGCTATGATCCGATGCATATCTAATAACGTTATGTATAATATGATGATGGTGCCCGCGACACTCGCGTAGGGTTGCTAACAACTTGACCTTTTGGAAAATATTGCTTTATTATAATTAAAAGAAAATTATTTATAGCTAGTATGTAATATAAAGAGAGATAGTATTTTTGTCTTTGTTTTTTATAATTACGACTCTGTCAATTAACGCGTTGATCTAACGTATTCATTGAGTAATTTAACGTATTTATTTAAATTAGGTAAAATAATTATCAGTACGTTCAGGACTACCATAACAAAAAATATCTGTTTCCGCAGTAGAATATATTTAATTCTCTTGTTAGATTATATGACTACCTCATTATCATTATTATCCCATACTGTCCCATTGTTGAACACGAGTCGTCATAGAAAGAAGTTTAAGCCATAATTCAGTACATTGGGTAAGTGAGTTTTGGTACATTTGAAACCTTCTAGAGCATATTACAATTATATTCAAATTTTGTCAAAAATAAACCACCCGCCAGGATACGTGATCATACTTAGGAAGCGGTTGGGCTCTGACAGTTTCAGTTCGGAACTTGTACGTATATCAGTTGTTGAAAAAACTTTGATAATGTGATCCAGAAATACTAGTAACGCCATCTTTCGACAAGTTGCGGAAAGACACCACAAAATAATAGTCCAAGCTATTTAAACATATGCACAGCCCTATCGCCTGTCCTCTAGTGGGGTAAAGCGATGGCCTATCGCAAAAAGCGCGCAAATACCAACCGTCAGGCGATCCCGTTTGCACGCGGCTATGTTGGGCATTGTGCTGAGGAACAAGTGTCGTCCGTTTAATTCATTGACCTTAAAACATCTCGTAAGAAATACATCTAGCGCGCTATGTTATTTTAGTGGATGTCATAAGAGTTGTAAAACTACTAGTCGATGTTCTTTTAAGGTCTAAAACATTATCAAGTTGTTATTTTTAAATGCAAAGGAATCTAACTATAGTGCATAGCATACTATATATTAATTTCTAATTATTATCTGAGGTTAATCGCAGATGTCCATACGCCACTCACCGACAGGTAGATTGCGTGCTCGTATGTTACTTCTGCACAATACAAAAGGTCGATTTCAAACCCTTAATATTTTTTTCAATATATTTCCTTTGTTTCCGGAGCGACAAATTCAGACCACAAGGTAATCAATAATAATCATTGCTCGTTGGACAAAGTCCTGATTGTATTCTGTTATTGACAAATTGTGCTTTGTCCTCCGTCACGCAGCTTACCGCGCTCGGGGTAACGATGTACCTGATTGTACACGAGATGGTAGCAACAGTTTTATTTCAATCAGTGTGCTCCGATTGTATCTCGCGGCAATAAAAACGTAACAATGCGCCCTATCGGCCATCTACGAGTGTTGGTCACGAGAGCATTGTCCAACTGTACTGTTGGAACGTCGCGTGTCCCGCTCTGAAGCTTCGGTTAATCAATTGATTATTTTGAATAATGATATTAGGAGCGATTGTGATTTGTCAGATTTAGTTTACGCTGTGATTCGTGATGGTAGATTACTCTGTAAATGTATTGGTGTGAGTTCCGTAAAGATAAGGCTTGTTAACTAATGTACGTAAAGGGTATTGTAGAGAATTGGACACATTATTGTTATCTTGTTATTTTGTGCTATTGTACATTGTAGAATTTATGCTTCTTTGATTATCAATATGTTGTCCAGTCTCATAATGTTCCGTAACATATTTTGAGCTATGAACAATGCAATGCAGAATCTTTTTTTTATAAGATTGAAGTAGCTAAACGAGGTTTTAGCTTGTGGTCACTGTCGCCATTGACATTTGTAATCAACTCCATGTGTGGCACTGGCACCACCCAGGTCGAACTTTACTGGTTCTACCACCTTTAAAAATCCCTGCATTTCATCACGGTTTCCTGAGTAACATTACCTCAGCCACAAAACTGTTAGGCACGTCGTACACCCAGTCGGTGCAGGGCTCGGCGGCGGTGGTGTTGAACTGGCAGCGGCGGTCTAGCGTGCGGTAGCGGTGGCACTGCTTCACGCCGTCCTCCGCTACCTCCGGGGACGATGCGTTCAGCCACGCCGCCGAGAACGCACTTGTGGTGCCCTCGCACTCGGGGATCTTGCACCTGCGAATAATGAAATAGTGACTATTTTAAATGGATTCCTAAAAGGATTCTTAACTATTTGAAACATGGCGATAGAACTCTTCACTACACATCTGACATTGAGGTACAATACTTGCATTCACACGATCTCCATCCTAGTTTAGATTTGGAATATGTCAAGATCACAATAGTTTTTGAATTGTTACAACTTATTGTTGAGAAGATGCTTCTGTTGACTGATTTAAATTAACTATTTTTATCTAAATGTTCATGTCCAATAGATGACGAATATATATTTAAGTTAACTAATTGTCATAGTATTAATAAAACTCAAGGTTCGCCAGCCCCAACATTAGAATATTACATACTGTCACAACACAACATGGCCTTGTTAGCGTGGTGGTAACAATAGCCTTATCGAATGACATCTGCGTGATGATGACGAACATGTACAGCGAATCTCGGTCGCCCATGTGCGTACTTAGCATATAATAAGTTTTCATCAACCCATTATTGATCCTCTTCTGAAAATAGATCTTCTCTTGTCAAGTGAAGAGTTTAAGCCATTCTACTACGATAGCCAAGTGAGTTTGAGAAGTTCTTTTACAGTAACAGTAATGTAGGTTTCTTCTTGATGTCTTCGTTCATCGTGTTAAAGGAGTGATAATTTATTTCTAATACACTTAAAATTTCGAAAAATCAGAAGTGCATGCCTGGGATTTCAATCGCGTACAGCAGGCTAGGTGCAGGCTATATGCACAAAATATATAAATACCTGTAATTGACGTCTTCTACCGCGAACACATAATTCACGTTGTACATGGAGTTGGTGGCGTACACCAGCGCCAGCATGCACATCGTCAGCAGCTGGTGTTTGCCGAACGCCCCGAGGCTCTCCAGCACCGTGTCCAATTGTACCGGCGAATCACCTTCCATTGACCCCATTTTTGATTCTGATTCCCTGGTACTTTCGCTTAAATCTTTACAACACACTAAATATTTCTTTGAACTTGTTTAACGTTATAATACTTTGATGCACTTAATGAAATTCAAATTTAAAACTGTCCCATGTGTACATGATGCAATGACGTGTTACGTGGTCCTGGTGATCCACATACATAATTACATTTTTTCTTACATAATTAAGAGTTGATAAGCGAATAAAAATTGGGAAACATATGTATCACATCAATAAGTCTTCTTTTTATCGGGAATTAGCATAAAACATACATTGTTTTCAAACTTTGTCACTGTCAAAACTTGTTTTCCATTTCATAGAAGTATTTTTTTCTTTGATGTCGCTAACTCATTGAGTCTTATCACACTTGAGTTAGATCCTAACTGCGCACCTCGAGCTTCTCCGCAGTTTCTGTAACAAATCGAATTATGAATTATTTTATAATTGCCGTAAATAAATTTAACTTCTTATTAATGTGCCATGTTTCCATTGTGCTTGAAACTGATATTGTTGGAAAACATATCATGTGAAGTAAAGATAAAAATGTCTTTATTGTTGATAGTCAAAATGTGTACAAAACACGTTCTATTTAAATTAAAATAGAATACTGAATACTATGTAATATAATATCAAATGAATATACATTTCATATTAATAAGACAAAAATAGTTCACAAATAATAGTTGTAAAACTAATACGAAACAATTTAACGTTAATTTGCAGGTAATGGTTGCAAACCTTATATGAAAAAATTATTCATTAATTCACAAACAATAGTTGTAAAAGTAATTTAAGACATTCTTCTGACTGCAGTTACACACACAATATAATATTCATTCGTTGTTCTGTAATTACCTCTTTTTACTGTTTGCTATCTACTGAGATCATTTATAATATTCATAAAAAAATATTAACCATACAGCAATAAACTATTAATATGTATCTGCTATTTACTTTTATAAGCTTTAATGATAAATTAAACTCTAAATCTTAAGTACCTACATCCGGATTAAATCACTTAATAATTTTCCCCGTAAATACGAGTTTTATCGTAGAGCACTTTGGATTAGCATAAATAGAGTACATTAGATGTAAGACCCGTTCTAATGCTAAGATAAGGGATGCGCTCTACCGCAGTCGAATAAATAGTAGACACTAGGAAATATCGTCAATGCAGATACTATGATTAATTTGAGCAGAAGTTATCATACAACTTGCAATTGCGTACCAAACTTTCTTGACGACTATAATTGTACTACACTACCGAAATTCCGAAACTGTCCTAGTATTTCGTTTTGTACTGGTACAGGTTTCCCTCAGAGTGATAAGGCTTGGCACCATTATTCTCTCTGCTTGCGAAGTGGGAATTATTGTTCGGTATTTTTTTAGTTGTCAAAAAATATGCATTAAACATAAAAAAGTTAAAATCAAATGGGAACAGCTGAATTTATTGCTAGAGAAGCGATATTATGTTTAGTACAGGTACTCGCCGGCAATAGAACGCGTTGGCAAGCCCGAACCCCACGTAATTAGTTAGCCGTGATTACGCTTGCATCGTAAACACAATACAGAACACTGCCTATTACTACTGATAAATTTTCGATTTATGTGGAATGATAACTACTACCTTAGTTTTGTTTTGATGCCTTATGCTTTATATCTCCAATGGCCGATGTAGTTTTGATACAAACTAATTTTCAAAATAAGGAAATAATACGATGTATATAATCATTTTCATTTAATTGAAGTAACAAGCGAGTACGCAATTACTATTTTATTTTGAGATATGTCCGTGTTAATTTGGTTTCCAAAAGAAGTTATGTACAATTCGCATCAAATTTTAAAAAGTTGAAGTGGCAAACGATCATACAGTCAGTTTATAGTAACTGGTGCCCCTATTTCTAGCGTAAAGCAGTTCTTAAGTTTCGGTGGATGTCAATGTGGATGCTTTCTGATTTACATACGAAGCGACCATCTTAGTGTTCAGGAGCGACCACCCATCTAAAATTGACTATCATCACTTACCATCGGGTGGACTGCATACTTGTTTGCTTTAATGCAAAAAGATATCGCATTGTTCGAAAGTAAACGTTTTGAGGTCACCTATCTGTGGTCACCACGTCGTTACAACTCGCGCTCTAATAACACATGAACTTACTCGATTTCAAACTAGACTCAGAATTGGAACAGAGCCGCACTACTGCACCGACCACAAGCCTGTATAGTGTATCACACCACTCACTAACGTGAAACAAACAAATCGAACACTATCTTTGTTAAACAAACTCTAAATTACCTATACACAGTAACCGAGTAAATATAACACAAAACTGTAAACAAAATACTTTGTTATGTTAAACGACTGTTTTCTGTTCCATTGTAGTCAAAGATATTCAACTATGTAGACTGGACATAGGGAAGCCCACGAATTATTACCAATTGGTAATAAGTTATATACATATTAAACGTTAATCAATCCGAGGTGTTCTTACGAAGCAAGGCGAAAGTTTCTTTAGAAATTCTGGCAAAGTCCGCTCTATAAACTTTATCCTTAATTTTTTTAATAATTGTAGGTTCATAATAAAACTCTCAAATTTGATATTTGGTATTAGAAAATAATTGTCCAAAATTTTGATACGATATTTAAGTATTACGATACTTAATCGATAATACTAATACGATTTTACGATTTACGATATTAAAAACTTACTTTTTAAATGTTATCTTCAAATCGAAAGCGTTACTGGAATCACAAGTCTGTTCAGCTCACACGAGTATTTAAGAGTGAGTGTAAATAATAATTAAATTCAATAAAAATACTGAGTATTTGAGGTGTGCTGCGAACAAACCTGAGCCGAGCACACAGCATTATCAGTAACATTTAAATTTTATTTGCCGAGTATTACGAACGTGACGCGGCGGTTCACCTATTGTACAAATATACTCGATCGAGTCTGCGACGCCGGTCGCTCGATTTATAATTCATTGATAATGAACGTGACTCGTTGTTTTAACCCGGCAACGAAGGGTTTTTCGAGCGAATGTTATCTCTCATTTTTTTGGTACGTCCAACAACAACAACCCGAATGGATTTGTGGATTTTATCATGTGACGTGACGTTGCATTCGTCAGAATTGTGTCCCTGACATAGGCGAGTGACAATTTTTTAAGCAGTCCAGTTTTGTTTTAATAATAATTACTAGTTACATTATCAAATCTGAAAGAACTATAAAAATCCATACAAACGAAGTAAAGATAAAACAGTAAATTTTTAAAGAATGCAAGTAATCCTAGTAAGTTTTAGTTAAGGAATACGATGTCAGGTTGCATATTACAACATAACTTTAAAATTTACGAATAAAAAGAGTGTATATTTAAAAATTGTTTGAAATTTATCTTTGAATCTTTTTGATTGATTATTAGTATAATCTTTAAACAATTTAATTAAATATAAGCAAGGTTTGAAAGTATGAAAGAATTGACAAATTATAATTAGTTTAAAAAATCAACATAGCATTACCATGTACACCCGTATGGCATACATTTTATAGCATGTTTTATTTCACTTTGTCAAATATCTTCGAGTGACAAACTCATTTTACTGTTCAGTAGTAACGCTGTTTTAAATTTGGAGCGTCTTTAAAATTTATGCATACGAGTCGTATTTGGTATTTGCAAATATGAGTGGTATGATTACTAATCGAATATTCGATCGAATCATCGAGTACGGTTCCGACCACCCTGCTTGCCCTTTTTGATCTAGAGGTTATGTTTCTTAGAGAATAAATCAGCATGCTGATGGTAAGTAATTATCGTTGACTGTGGACATACGTAATCAACTACATATAGACCAGGGGAACTCTATATTCAATACAAAAGAGCTCAAAACAGATGCGTTATTACCTCTGAGGACTAAGATGGCCTCATAACCACGTCAGCTACCACATCTTTCCACGCATGATGCATCCGTGATGTAAATCTTGCGTAGATTTGCATCACAGAAGAACTAGGTATGGTGGCGACGGCTCCTCAGTCGAACCATATGGGCTCTACGGTAAAGCAAGAGCTCGTTATAGATTTTTTGTACTATTTATAATTTGGACTCGTTTTTTATTGTGCTATTATTAAGAAGTAAAATAACAGTATCAGTAGATACTAATTTTCACCACGCCTCTACCCAGTATCAGAAAGTGTGCAAGAAAACGTCCACCGTCCGTATGTGCGCGCAACACGGTTCAAATAAGGCAATATCCAATATGGGGGCGCTAATGAGTCGGCCGCGTGCCTCCGGTTTTTACGCCACCGACACAAGTGGCTGCAGCAGCGGCTAGGCGTCACTTGGACCTGATTGAGGAAACACTACGGCATTGCTAGAACTAAGTATGTTGCTGATAAAAAATCTGGTGCACACGAAGTTGTATGGAATAGTTTAAGACCGGATAATTAGTTAATACGTCGTCGATACATAAGTCGATCTAGTGTTGAGTTCAAGGTGGAAAGCCCTTCGTCGACTGTGGAAGTTCTACTGTCACTGCGACCTATTTCTATTTCATAACAGCGTTGTTAAGCGCTGCTGTGTTCTGTTTTGAAGAGTGTGGGAAGGTTTAAACTCTTAAAGCGTATTTGCCCATATAGGGTTATACTATGAATTAACTAACTGTTAAAATGTTGTGTAAGTAAGTATTTAATTTATGATAACAATTTTTGGTCTCTTTTGTATTTTTTTGATTAGTCCACAAATCTGTTAGTGACGTGACATCCGCATTGAAATGCTATAATATTACTGACGAAATTCCAGAACAGGCAGAATATGACAATTTCATGAGCCTTTTAAATATTTGGCAAGATTATCTTAGCTCCTATTATAATGCCTAATCTTTATGTGTGTTCATTATATAATTACGATATAACGTAAGTGAAAACGACGCAATATGTGGATATTTTAGTACTTATACTTCTATTTTTCGGGTGTTTGAAAACAGATTCGTGGGTAATTTTAGTGGTCCCGGGAAGATGCGCGGGTTAATCTATTTTATTTACTATATTTAACGCTACCAACTAAATGCTTGTAATCGGCGGCACTGCTCTTCCATCACTGGTCAGATTAACAAACTAAGACATGTAGGCGACCAATAAAACAGAATTAAAACTTTGGATTTTGGAATTCACAAACTTTGGTAGCATAATGCTTCCGTGTGTGTTTATAATTAGTCTGCGATAAGGCAAAAAGGCTATCTGTTGGAAAGCAGAGACCGTCGTTAGTGGATTGCAACAATAAATGAGTCGCTAAAGCCTCAGCTTTGATGAATAACACTTATTGTATCATTCTTGAGTCCCATGCGTAACCTTGCCAAAGATTTAAGTCCACATCGCGCACGTTCGTGTCTACAACGTACGTGAAAATCGAACCGTAGAAGACCGTCATGAGTCCAGTTGATGTGACTGAAACATTCTCCTTCAGCGAGTAGAGCGATTCACTTCTATGGTTTCTTAACTAATAGATAGTAAAAAATAATTTGTATATTAGGCGTACATTCACCATTAATTAAATCTACGTAGACTATGTGTCTGTTTACTGCGTCTATAAAATAAGGCAATCTTCTTAGGAGGTATGCAGTAAAATTTCTAACGTGATCCTATAGGTCTATAATTACCTTTGCTAACAACTACCAATTCATTGCATAAGACTGCACGATGTTAATTAATATAAGTTGCAGAACCACCCACATTCGTATCGGTATAATATATATCGGTGCTCGTGAATATCTTAATTGCAGGCCGAGAATGCACTCCTTGTTTTACGGTCTGTATGCGGTGTGACCTCAGAGTCAATATTATAACAGCGCGCCTTACTCATCTTAGGATCAATGCACACGTGAGAACGATATTTATTTAAGAAATTACTATGAATTTTATCATTTGCCTACCCTATGCAGGTAGGACATATGAAATCAAATTAAATCGAACTTCGGTATTTGTACTCATTAACTGTGTTTTGCCAACAAATTAATTGAATTGAACCTACTAAATATATGATTACTTCTTGAAAATTCAGCTAGTTATACATTACAAGCAACGGTTTTCAGGCACACACGTTACCTGCCGTGCCTGTCTTCGTGTCGTCAATCTATTAGCGACCTATAAGTAGCTAAATCACATCTGCTCACTGTCTACAATAAAGCGACGGTTAGAGTCGCTGTATACATGACATATATAATTACTGTGAGGGTGTGACGCTCTGGTCGTATCTGGCTAGATTTAATTAAAACCTGGGTCGGCCACGCGGACGCCGGCTACTTTTTATCTCACCGGCTCGTCTCACTGCGAGGATGACCGAGAGTACATTTACTCCACTAACTTACGTTTGAAACTGATATATGATTACAGTTAGGTATATGATTGTAACTTAAATAGAACCTTGGCTAATTGAGACCGTTTTGAAGGTGAAGAACCCAAAAGTATAGAGCATTATGTAAATTAGGTCTATTTATCAAATGACAAAGAATATCTTTAAATAACAGAAATTCAAATGGTATGGCAGCCATTGACCTTATCATATAGATCACGTATAAAATGTTAAAATAGTAAAGCAGTGCTTACAGAGCGAGGGCCCTGATTGCAATTAATGTGAGAACAGATAGAGTATAATGTTGCTACGAGGCTGTTCTGCCTTGTTGCAACTCGCCTTATCATTTAATACAATTTGTAGCATAATATTACACTGTATTCTTTGCACGTTTTTACCTTATATTATATTTCTACCTAATAACGGCAGTGTTAAGCGCTGCTATGTTTTGGTTTGAAGGGTATGGTAAGGGAGATACACTTATCGAGGCATTCCAACTTAGTCTTTAGAGTTACAACGCATCTGTAGTCGACTTCAGTTGGGATTCTGGTCTTAT
>DWRA01000807.1:0-20962 GCA_018250295.1 Spathilepia clonius | reverse complement strand
AATCCATCGCGCTAGACAAACGCGAATTGGATAGCTTCATGCACTATAAAAATTATTTTTTGAAAAACTCTCATGCGTTTAGGTTTTCTCACTATGTTTTCCTTCACCTTTATAGCAGGTGATAATTAATTTCTAATATGTACATGAGTTTGAAAAACCAGAGGTTATGCCTGGAATTTGAACCTTGGACCCTTTGGTTGAGAGACCGGGTTTCATATCATTTCATATTTTTAAGTAAAAATGGTATATCATAAACTCAAACTAAATACAAAACAATCGGACTCAGTACAGCATCAAAATCATTTACGTATAATTTGGTGTAGCTTAAAATTTAATGAAATTAAAGAGTGTTTATACAACAATAGATACTAAGAGAAGCATATACACGTTGGAGCCTCATATAGAAATAGATAGTGCGCAAGAATAAAAAAGAAAAACAGTGGATCAAGCGATTCTCTTTACAGGATCATTAATGTAGGTACATTCAATATTTCCTGATTCTTCTATGTAAGTATGTATTTTTTCGGTTGCATGAAATGACGGAAGGTTACTTGAACGTTCATAATTATAATGTTTACGTCAAATATTCGTTAAGTTTCAGGACCAAGTAGTAATAAGTTACTTAAATAGTAAGCTAATTTTGCAAACTTTGCAATTCAAATTATAAATTAGGCCATACCTAATCATAAGATATTTTGACGCAAAAACTGTCATATTTTTATAACATAGCGAATAAAAATGATTTATTGGTGTAAGAGTAGGTATTAACGTTTGGTTTAGAATTCGATCTACATTTAAATTACACAAAATTTTACTACTTTAGGCCTCAGTTTGGGTACGAACAGTAACGGTAGCGCGGGCCAACACGCGCCATCATCGAGTGACGTCACGTTAAACATCTTGCGTTCCACATTAGTTTTTCGTACTAAACTAACGGCCTATTATGACTACGTTATCATCATCTATGTAGCTAACGTGAACAAATGACTATACTTTATCCGCAAATGGTTTAATAACTATAATAGTTTTAACTACTACAATTTATTCATGCTGTTCCACTACGCAGATAGAACGAATATAGGTATAAGAAACTCTACATAGTCACAAGTAACATTTTTGGTTTAAATATAACTACGATAAAACTGTTAAAAACAAGAATGTAAAAAAAATGTTTTTATTTCAATATACGGCACTTGCTTGATATAACCATACACATGTTAGGTTAATACTTATTTATTTACTACAAAAAACGTTTGCCTTTTTTGAAAAAGAAAAACAACGAATTCTGACAAGTTTAAACACAGGAGATTAGTTATATAGATGACGTTAAACAAGCGCCCAACGCGGACAGATATGTAGTTAACTATCTCTGGAGATTAACCTAAATACTTGTTGATCTTGCTTCATCGGTAATGAGCTCTTTAGCGCAAACGAAATTTCAGTTTTGTTTTATGATCGTTAATGTTGTGTACGAATTAAATTACTTATAAGTACCTAATAAAAGGTCTTCTACGTTAATCCTGAAGAGTATCAACGGAGATTGTATAAGGTGCTTTAGAGATTTCCTAAGTCGTATCGACAGTGTGCCCTTCCTGCTTTATTTGGAGTTGGTCTGCTTCTAAAGCGACTGCATACTCGTGTGCTATTTTTATGAAATACAAAAATACCTAATTGACTTTCTTCTCCTCTTCATAAAGACGCGATTTTAGTATGTTTATCAGATTGATTTGTATTATCGACATTCTCTGGCCGTTTTCCAGATCCTAAAAGTAAATTATATGCTATCCGCACACCAACCTTCCGAGGATTACGCGCGTGCAGCCTTTAAAGGACCGCGATTACCAAACGCTCTATACCCTTAGCTCTACGTGATTTCCACAAAGAGAGCGTAGAAAGTTCGAGGAGCTAAAAGTGAAATGTAAATGCGATCAGCTCAATTATATCTTCAATTAGTATCGCCGCGAGTGGGCGTTTACTTTCGTTCGGACTGTCAAACAGGTGTTCGAACTAGGTCCAAGACAGCGGCCTCGATTTCTGGAAACTTCGGACACCTTATCTTAATAAATGTATAATATAAGATGGACTAAGCTGGATGGACTAAGACGTCCATATAAGCGTTAGTACAGATGAACAGAAATCCGAGAATTTGTTTCAATATTAAAAGCATTAAGGTTTATTAGAAAGATAGTAATGTTTTTGTTTTTCTTTTTTATACTTATGTATATATCGTAAATATTTTTTTGTTGTGTATATATGTGTTGTAACTATTATCTATTTTATAAAAGTGTGTGAATTGATGTTGTTAAAAAATTATTGAAATATATTAATTTATACTAAAAAAAAAGAAAGATAGTTAAATGAAGTAACGAAAAAAAAAGTATAAATTCAGTTGAATTAACAGGCAAATTCAAAACGTACAAAGTCATTATCGAAATGGATTCTTTTTGATAATAATGTGACTTTACAATACAACCACTTCCGCAAATTAGCGCTTCGGAAGTGCTAAGTGTGAATTTACAACTTTGGTGGTCTAACTGGTGATGGACTGAACTGAGTTGTGAAATCACGGACGTCTGGAACATTGGTGATGTCACATTTCTGTTGATCTTTTTAATAACACTATGTATAATGATTTGTTAAAAATATGTCCATATGTATTCTTAATAATAAGAAAACTATGTAATTAAGTAGTTTGATTTCTATTGTTAAATATAAAGAAAGTGAAAAATTCTTCAAAGTTAGAAGAATTTTTGATAGAAGAACAAAATAGCATAGATAAAAATCTGCTTGTATTCATAATCTAAATTGATTATAATCGTACAATAATTTGCATCTAAGTTTCAAAGACATGCAATAGTGAAATACCCGATTGTTTGTAAGTAGGCGGCATGGACAGCGGGCACGGAGGGCTACGACTACGCGTCGGCGTGCGCGCGCCCGTACCGCGCCAGCCGCGCCTCGGCGCTGCCCGACGCGCCTTGTGACCTCAGCAAGCAGAGCTACTGCACCACGCCGGGGAACAGCTATCCCTGGCACGCGATACGACGCTTTGTTAGAGAGAACCAGGTGCGCACCAATCTTTTCAGAATGTTGTTGAAACTTCTATAGAGTTTGACAAAAGCTGTCGCAATACTTCTACATACAAATAGTCTCAAGTCCAAGTAGTGTGGAGGTCTATATGTTTGTTGCAGATGTCGTGCCGAGTCGGCTTAGAATGGCAGTAGAATAATTCTAAAAATAGTTCTAATGGCAGCCGATATTAAACTTACCATGCATCAAGGCATTTTACTTTACAATATGCGAACTCTATACGGCTCAGAGACATACTAACATAATATAATATGGCTTTGTGCACCATAATTACGACCATTACATTTTCAGGGTCTAATGAGAAGAATGTATGGCGAAGAACGTCATATAGCTGTCTTGAAAGCTGAGTTAGAAAACTTTATAGAAGATGACGAAGAGGAAGAAGAGGGCAATATAAAAACAACAGACTTCGCAGAAGACATAATTAAAACAAAGATGATGTACACCAAGAAAACTCGAGGTAGAGGAATGAAAGACAAGCCCCATTTTAGGCCAATACAATCAAATAATGATAAAGTTAAAAAGGTAGATAATGACACTCTAAAAGTGAAGCCCTTAGAAACGTCAAATAATACAAAAGTTAACCTTACAAATAATGGAAACAATACTGAAATTACCAATAATGAAACCATGAATGAAGACAAAGCCATATCGTACAAAACAAAACTGGAAAGTATTGCTAACATAGAGATTAACAATTTAGATCCAGACGTCATAACTCTAGAAGCGGTAATAAAACAAAGCATAGAAACAAATAGCATTTATCCAAATTTTCAAGGCACTTCAAAAAGTGAACCTATAACGGAGAATAATGGTTCGGATAAAAATGTTACAACGACTACAGAAAACATCCTGAATTCGACTGAAACAACTGATGACCAATACGTGGACCTGACAACAGAGTCTGGCAAAGATAATTGGAAACCAGTAGATACATCAACATTGCCGCCTACTTTGCTATTTTCTGAACACGAGAAGATAAAAAACGACAGGATTGATACAAAAGTTAATGATAAGAAAGAGGAATTCCACCCTAGACCACCGCAACATCTGGAGTCCATGCGCCCTTCCGTTATAAAGTTACGAGGAGCGTAAGTTTTATAATACTACTTTCTTTCTGTATTGATAATATTACTAAATACATACTTAAGTGGTTGATCTTATTGGTGAAATCTGTATGACATCATATAATTAGAGAGATTGTCTCGTGACAAGTTTCCTTATTTGTTTATCGAAAAACTTTCTCTTAAAAGTGTCACCAGTGCTGTTTGGGTGAAGATATAAATATTTTATGGAAATATAAAGACGGAATCATAATTAAATAGATGTTAAAAATTCGACATAAGTACATACTTTCCTAATTAACGTTAACTTCTGTTATATTATTGTAAATTAATTGCAATAAAAATATTTTAAATACATTACAAGTGTAATTAAATTTGCTTTAAATACATTATACATAAATATACTACTTTATTCCTATTGAAATTCGTTTTTCTCACTTGGCATAATATGTATCTAATACTGCTAATATTTAGATTTGATGTATGATAATAACTAAGTTTCGTCTTTTCAGTGATTCTTTTGTTTTTTTTTTTTAAATATGCTAAGCTATTTTTATGTCAGAAAGTAGGTCCCAAAATCAGAGAATAATGTTGAGTGGATCACTAGTACTAATGTATAATCGCATTGTAAAATGCTAAAGTTGTAATAAGAAAATTCAATTGATTAACTACAAATTTATATCTTCAGTTTGTGATTTCAGAAACGCATGCGAGTCTAAAGAGGAGATGGCGGCACCATTCTGGGCAAACAGTACCCGTGGCGAAGTGCTGGCTTTACTCAACATGTACCCGTTCGAACAGTACATTCATTTGGAAACCTGCGTGCATGAAAAGAAACAGATGTATTGCAGGGAAGGTTGTAGGTACGCATTTGTGCTTCCCAAATTTTATAATACACCCGTAGCAGTTCCTAAGCAAAATCCATAAGCAATAAACAAATGCTTGACAAAATATTTGTAACTGCCATACATTGAATTTTTGTGTTCTTAATACATATATGTATGTACCTACATATATATTTGTGATTTGTGTATATCTGATTTGAATTAATATCTTTAACGTTATTTAATTACTCAGTTCGACTCACTTCGTGATGAAATTTGCAAATCTTCATATAACGAAACAAATTGAACGAGAAAATGAATGTACGATAAGTATTTGTATCTCATTTCCATTTAAATTTTTCAGATGCGAGCAGCAGTACCGTCTCCACCGCCTGCTAGCCTACGACCCTCGCAACGAATGCCGCGGGATCTTCGCGGACTGGTTCAAGTTCCCCGCTTGCTGCGTCTGCAAGTGCTACGACGTACCCCTAGAATTCAGGGCACGCTCGCCCAGGATCCTGCACCCCCAGTACGATGAAGACGTTAGGAGGGTGATATACGAGGATGTCGCTAGGGACTGGTATGAATCCGCATACGAAGACGAAGAGGATCTTTATTGATGTGAGTGTCCCCTAATGTGCCCAAAAACACGTCGAAGTTCCTTTCAATATAGTTTTCTATAGAATATTATAAATCATGTAATAAAGTTCACCTATAACTATCACCTACAACATGAAAGGTACAAAAGTTCGACTACTTAACTACATAGGTATTAAATTAAACACTTAATGTCTTACTCGACTACAAGATAAAATGTGGTACAAGTCTACAACCCATATACCAACTACTAACGCATCACAATAGTGATTAAACCATACCACACTTTAGGTGGAGCACTAATTACCACAATGTAGAGCCTGTCAAGTTGCCGACTCGATTGATCGTATGCTCGTTTGAAATAACTCAATATTCCTGACTTGGGAGAGTTATGTTGTGTTTGATCTTGACATGTAAATAATTAATCATTATTAGTTTTTCTCTGTCAATCGAAAAGTAAATAAATATAAAACTTTATCCATAAGATAAGCCAATTCTCGCAACGTTGTATTCTATAGTAGGTTTTCTTTTGATCTTTTCAGGTTCTTTTAAAAAAAACTGTCGCGTTTCGCCTGCAAAGGAGATCAGATACCGAAACCCACCATATAACTTTACGAATTATCAAAATAAAAAAAAAATATTATAATAAACATAAGTTCCCGGACTAAATTATTTATTGTGCATATTTTTTTCGGTGTTGCTAGTACTAACAACAGCTGATAATATGGTAATTTATGATGTATGTTTAATAAAATTAACAGCTGCAACTTCTATCACGACCACTAACAAGGTCTCTATTTTAATTTATTTACTAAATTAAGTAATAAGTAATGCTGACGACACGAATAGTTTATAATTAACTATTGTGCTCACAAATGTACAATATTTTATTGCATTGTTATTACTTTGTTCTCTGCATAGTAACTATAGTGATGTATATAAGAAAATAAATGACATAATACTCAAAATAAATTCTATACTAACATCTTTTGGCGCACATATTACGTTACAAATGCTAATCTTTCTCTGCGCTAGTTAAAATAAAATGGTCATTAGATATAACATTATCTTACAAAACATTACCAATTATATATTTTATCGATGTAAAACTGCAATCACCACAAACAGGAAAACAATGAATTGGGTGAACTCTATTGCTGTCTGTTACTAAAATATGTGTATACTAAAAATAAGCGTAGTACTGTCCATCATGTCGCTCAATCCTAGAGAAAACTAAAGTCATTTATTATAAATTGTTATTAATTTATTGAATATTGCTAGTGTACTAATGAAAAATGTAGTTAAAAGTACTTACATAGTTTGCGATATTTTTGTATTAGATATACCTACTTAAATAAAGATAGATTATGTTATTTTAAGGCTAGTGACAAATTGTAAAATATACTTGATGATGAAACAAAAATCATGGAATGTTAAATGATTAAGAGATTTATTAAATAACAACGGTTTATTTGTTTTTTATTTGTTTTCATTATTCTAACCTAGCTCATTAAAGTCATATAGTACAAAATTATAAGCCTTTACTGGACACTTGAAGACACCTTACTCTTCTTAGGATCAACGCAAATATGAGATCCAAAATACTAAGGATGATTGACACCTTATAAAATCATTTAATTATATATGACAAGCAACAGTTTTGAGACACCATTAGCACCCGACGTGACTGTCTTCGTGTTGATATACCTATACGTGAAAGCTTATGAATATCACTATTCACATCTAACGTCCTTACATTCATATCGAACATTTCATAAAATAATAGATCTGCTTGACGTCGACATTAAAGCTATTTTATTCTTTGTTTAATTTAATCAAAACAAATTGAAAATAATTGACCTGATGCGTGTGGTTTTAGTTATTGCTAAATGCAATAAGATAAGCTTATTCGGCATGAAGGTATATAGGTACCACGTAGTAAAATTGTTCTTGAGCCATCTTGTCGACAAGGCTAGAAACTTACCCCACCGCTAACAAATATCAAGAATTGATACGAATAGATAGTTTAGCATTTTATAAGGGCAATTTATTTATCTATTATTTGGTTTATTTTGTAACTCAAAATTTTTAGTAGTTATTTGAATGTTATGTAGTGGCAACATCACTTTATAGCAATCAAAAACTTCAAATCAGATCAAGAAGTGCATCTGTCAAATAAATGGTAGAATCTGTCGGTGCATTTGTCATCGGCTGAAAAAATAATATAAAAGTTTCGACTGAAATTACGTGGACGATATCATAAGATGCAACAGTGAAAGACGAAGATGGCTCAGAATTTGCAAAAGAAGCCCTCTAAGGGCATTCTTAAGACGTCGCGGAGTATCGATAACCAGGAAGGTACACCGTCGACGAGCAAGCGGGCGAAGGAGCAAAGGTTCGACGAGATGAATATAATGGAGACGTTCCACCCTCCGAACAAGGATTACGGACATATGAAGGTGGACGAGCCGAAGACGCCGTTTTCGGAAGCGATAGACGGCGACCTGGAGCCCGCGGACGAGTTGGACGCGAACATTTTAGCAGCGAAGCTGGCGGCCAGCATGAACAAACCGCCGCGCTGCGTGGAGACGTGCGACAGCGACGAGGACATGGATGAACCGGAGGACGTGCGCGCGCGCCGGCTCGAGTTCGAGAAGAAGCGCAAAATGCATTACAATGAGTTCCAGGTTAGTCAACTGTCAGTTTATATTAGCACGCTCGCTATTTTTAACTTTATTTTAACAGTAATTCGATACAATTTTACACATAATTTTAGGACTGAACTACTTTGTAACACACTGTGATCAACATATCAGTATATATTTATAAAATGTGCATTTAGTTTACTAAAATAGAATTTGTATGGATGCAAGCTGTAAAAATATACACTAATGTTTATACTCGTTACCTGCACCTGTCACCCTCATTCGGAGCACCGTTGGGGTAAGTTGACCTTATGAAAGATATCTATATATACTAGTGTGTTTAAACAATTATCCTGACACAATTCCTTAGTACCTATGAAAAAACTTTTTGCAACCTTTACTGCTGTGGTTTCTAACCTGTATTTTTCTATATTTGAAATACTTCAACCTGAAATTTGCATATTACTGAGACATAACAAATGTTGTGAGGTTCTGTGGTTCATATGTTGTAACCAAATAAACACACACAACACACAATATAAACACAATAACAAGTACTATAACAACACAGGATATAAATTGCTATGAGAGTTCTTTTGTAACTTTATAATATGGATGTTTTAACTTTGAGTAGAAATTTTGTACATGAATAGAACTAAAAAAATATTATTGAAGTAGTGTACTGAAAATAATTGACTTATAGAAAAGGAGCATTGTAATCCATCAGAAAACACTTGAAATAAGTGTATTTTATAGGTTTCTGCAATCTGAGGTTAAAGGAGGTAATTCCATGTTATGGTATTATTATATGTTTATGTTTATGAGATTAAAGTCATAAGGTCTAATGCAGTTAACATGTGTATTTATTATTTATCAATATTGTAAGGACTTCAGTAAATATATATTATATTGATATTATATTCACACTACTCACAATAAACATAACTATATAAGCATTATATAAACATTTGTGAATCAATACTTCTAATTCATATTAAAAACAATGTCAAAGATAAATATGACTATGATCCGTATTTATCATCTATTATATATTTCTTTGTATAATGTAAATAGTAAACAAGCATACAGTTCACCTGATGATAAGTTTCAACTACCACCCATGGACACCTGTAATCAAACGAGAGAAACAATAAGAATTTAATTCTATCTGAGACTGACCACATGTGCGTTGCTTCCCTTGAGGCCTGAGAAAGTGTAGAAGTAGTGTCTTCATTGAACCACAAATGGTGCCTTTTTACCACCTTTAACTTATCCATACAACTACCTAACTGATTTACCCACAGGCATTGCAGTTAGCACGGCAGTTGATGGCACAAGAAGAGGAAGAGGGTGAAGATGATGAGAAACAAAACGCTACTACCTGACTGCATACCTGCTCCACCTGTACATACCACATTTTAGCTGGTAATCAATTGTTTATTTTTTTTGTATCCTTCATAAAAGAATTAAACTAGGAAATATGATGAATTCAGTGTAACTCAGATAATATAATTTTTGTAACCGTAAAACTGACTGCAATTAGGTTTATGTAAATGTTTTAGCTAAATTTAATTGATGTCGGGTTTCAGGTTCATAATGTCTAAAGACATATCATTTTTTAATTTCATAGCTCCAAATTATGTTAAAACAACAAAGTACGAATTGAAATGTTTAGTACTACTTGTTACTACAATAAGTCATTGACCTATAAGCAGTTAACTGTCAAGCAATTTTAAACAAAATTAATAGTTCACATTAAAATTGATACAACAAATAAACAATGTAGTTCAACTGACTAATTGTTTGAGTGTTTTCCTTACTCTAAAGAGTATATTACACAGTTGGTCTTCATTGGTACAACATGATGTAAGAATCGTTTAAATTTGTCTGAGATCATTCAAGGCAGTTTGAAACATCCGATAATTTGTAATGAGTAGGGTCATGGAGTATGTTCTTGGTATCCCCTTGGTTCACTCTTAATTGCTACACAATTTTTTTTATTAGCAAGGATTATGCTAGTGAAATAAGCTTTTGCAATGGAACAGACTGGGGCTAAGAAAGCTGTGATAGATTATAATTAGTATGGTTTACTGCATAGGAAAAACTTTTCATAACCATTTTTTCATATTTATTTGAAATATTATTAACAATTGCTTATTTCTTTATAACTGTGGTGTCAATCCATTCCAAAACAAAATGATACTGTTGTATAAAACGTGTTTGTACACATTTATATCTTTCATGACACAAACCCCGGCCATGCTTTGCAAAATGCTGTATAGAAAAATATGATTTTGTGTAAATATGATGATATATTCCATATCTGTACTGATACCCTAACTGTATTCCAACTGATTAGAGAACATGCAAGTTTACAACTTCAGTTTAATAAGAAAATCTCTTAAATTAAGAAATTCTCGTAATGGTGTTTGATAATTAACTTTACGTTTGCAGGGTTCATCAAACATTTGTTCCAGCTGCAGTGGACTAGTGTTCCTGTGTACCATTATTTGACTGTTATAAAATCGTAGTGTATGTTATCATTATCATTTAACTGTTCTATGAAGTCTAAACAAGGCCAAATCGGTTAATTCTAAGTGGAGAATTTATAGATTGAATGTTCACAAAAACCATGAAATATTTTAACATTATTATAAATCTATTTTGTAATAACATTACACTACCTACCATATGCTGGTAATCATTTATTATACTGTTATCGTTAATGATAGAAGTTAAATGTAGACATTATTAATGACTTGAAGTATTATTATTGACTCGGTTTAATGGTAGGTTGGTGATGTAATTGTGAACTAATGGGTACTGACTTGTTTACTGTTATTACTTTTATTATTGTGAACTAACTCATGTAGACTGTTGGGCTTATTTCAATTTTTAATTTTACATGTGAGTTTTAGGTTTGAAATAACAATCACTGTACATATTATACATGTGTATTACCATTAATATTTCACATTCTGAACTTAATATTGATCAAAGATCCTTTATTGTTTAGAAAAGTAACTGGTTAGTACCCAGCACAAACAATATGCATGTAAAAAGAAATTTAAAGTGTTAAACTTCATATTTACAGATACACAAAGTTTGCGTTGCCCCAACTTACTGTAAGTACTAGAATTTTAGAAATGTATGCTGCTTAAATTGGATTAGACAAACAAAATAGCAATTAAAGTCGAATTTGTGTGCCATTTTTTTTGGAATATTTAACTTACATGCATTTTGTTTTATCATTAATAAATATTTATGCCGGCTTGCGTGAATAGGGTTCGCAAATGGGCTATAAAATGTATCGTGCTGAAAACCATAGCTCGACAATATTGCCAGTGACACTCTTGCTACAATGAATTGTGTGTTCTTGGCCAAAAAATGCAATCTAGCCAGTGGGCTATTTTACATACATAGTGATGTATCAAACAAACTGTAGCTACTTCACACTATGTCTGTACTGTCAGCTGGCCACTAAGGTCACTACTGCATCTAGAAATTGCCATAAAACCAGCCCGTTTACGGCCCCTCTTAATATGCCATACATTTTTTTCAAACTTATGAATATACTTTGGAGTTACAAATAGTTAATCAAAAGACGTGTTCATCAAAATTCTAAATCTAATTAAAATCTGGTAGCAACACATTCGAACGATTTCCTCAACATTATAATAATGTCTTTTAATCCAAAAAATGATACCCAAGAGATCAACGATCGATGTCAGGTTATGTGCTACAAACACATGGACAAGTACTCAACAATAAGAACTGAATTATATTAATGCTGGCTCTATGTGTTTATTATGAGCATTACACACATATATTTCAGTACAATTTAGGTACATATATATCAATTAACTGGTTTAGTGTGCTATGTGAAGTGTCTTTAATAATCCGATACAATATCCAATGGCTATCTTGTTCAGTTATCTATTGAACTACAATCATTGTGCCATTTTTGCAATTCTCCATAAATCTCATATTAATGCTACAGTGCCTTGTTCCATACAGTTATATTTGACTTGGATATTAATTTGTTATCGGAATTGAGCCTCGGGTTTGTATGCCGCTTGTGTAATATTCCATTGTTATAAATTGATTTCATTATACAGTAATACCTGGGAGGATAGATGCGTGGGAATATTGTTTTACGTATTAATAGTTCACTGCAATAAATTTGAATGTTAAAGGAAAAACTACTTCAAACAACTAGAGCAAAATATAAGAATCAATCCCAGCTTGGTTTACTTCGGCAAGTACTGAATACTACGTAAAAAATGTTCTGTAGGCTTTGCCCATCGGTTGAACATAAATTTTAGCACCTTGTGTTTCACTTAGTACCTAAGTGCGACAGCATTGTTCTCGTTGAACCGTAAGAATTTTTTTATTAGCGATTGCAAGTTATGTTGCGGCTCAATTTTTTCAGTTGGAGTTGGATTGTAACAGATTTTATACATTCAAATAAATCTTATTATTCTCTTAGCGATTTTCCAACATGTTGCGGCAATTCGTTTGACGTTAGCATATCACAGAGATTGGAGAGTTTTCAAGTGGTATACTTAAATGTCCTATTTATAGATTAAATTATTAGATCTAGAAATATAATTTTGAATTATGAATACTACGTTTTTGGGTAGATTGATTTTAAATTACTTATTGTAAATAGAGACGCCGATTAGCGTTTCTAAAATAAATCCAGTGCTTGAGGTCTTTGGGGTAGTTGACAATTGGAAATACAGATTATTAGGGTTTGCCACATGTCATATGTTTACAGACACACGTTCTTACGTTGGAATTACTAAACAAAATTTACACAAAGTTAGATTTTGCAACAGTAGCATCGTGTGAAAAATATCGTTTAAAAATATTGAACATCACCTAGTGTTATCATAATAATGGCTAAATTTAGTATTGTATGATTACATCGTACATTCTGTTACTCCTATGTGATGATGGATTGTAGAGCTACCTGTACTATTTTAAAAGAGTTTATTAGAATGCGTAGACACATTTAGTATAGTATTATAACATTTTTAGGATTCCTATTCTAAAAATATGATACGTTAATTCAGAATGTAGGAAATAAACATTATTATATTGTTTCTAGTAGAAAGCCCTTGTTTAGGCTTTTGGCTTCCATTTAATGTTAAATTTTGATATATAGAAATAAGTGTTTGTTAAAAAAAATTACTCCATATTCCAGACTTATAAAAGAGTGAGCAAAAGAAAGATTAATGGAACGACAGCAAGTAAAATCACTTATTTATAAATGAATTTGGACTGATTTTTGTTCTTGTAAAAGAAATGTAATTCTGATATATGATAATATTATTATTATCGTACTATATAGAAAGACATGAATTGGAATTAACTTTACTTTCAACGTTTTTGCGTCTCATTCGTTTTCTAATTAAAGAGACGCAATACTTTATGTCTAATGTTTGATGAGTGTGTAACAGTCGTTAATAATATCACTAATATTAGATAAGCCAAAGATACAGTATATGTCTGGATCTGAAAACGAGACTAGTACGGTCAAGAAAATATAAGTCATAGGCCAGACATTACGCCGTTTAGCTAATCATATGTCTATGTAAGATTTGTACAATTTGATATACTAGTTAATGGATTCCAAATCAATATCTGAAAAATGACTTTACTAAAATAGATACAAATAGAAAAAGTACTACTATAGTGAAACTATAGTAACGTACGAAATAACAGTAATCGCGTTTCGTGTAGTAAAATATGCAATAAAATAAAGTTGTCTTGTCAGATCAATCTTGGTAAACACAGTTGCGTCGCTTTATATGTGTTTTAAGGCACCTTACCATTTATTACCGTTATTTGTAACGGACAAAATTAAATGACATATTAATATTCTCCGAGCGCGATCAATCTAGACATATACAGTATCCTTGTCACTAGCTTAACAGAGAAAAAATGTGTGTGATATGATATTGAACAAGTTAATTTATTTTTTGAGTGCCAACGTCAACACAGCTTTTAAAACAATAGAATAAGTTAGTGATTTAGAAAACCGAATGGAAAAAATGAAAATTCGGGACTGAATACTAATAATGTTTGTTTTGATATAACAAATTCGTCAAATTATGGTCTTTTCCGAAATCACCGTTTTTTTTTAATAATTCCTTTTTATTTTTGTCAAATTAAAATCAACTAAATAAAACTTACACTTGTCGCGAATTCATTATGTGATAGCTACTACTATCATAAGCAATTTGTTCGATTTTAATTATTTCTTATCATGACGATTATTCGCTTAACTTCATCGCTGTGTGTAGAATATCCAATCATAAAATGAATTATTGGCTAGTCATGAACAAAATGCAGTTTCAAATGCATACTTACCTATTACATTTAAATTGTGGGATGTATTATTTTTGATATGTTGTATAATATTGCTATTCAGGTCGAAATGAAATGAGAGACCTTTACGATACGAATAAAATATTATGTAGATATTATAATATAAATAATATTTTCGTTAATTTTTTGTGACATGTTACGTTAAACCTTATTTTTGTCAGTTTGTCTTTCAACACGTTAAATAACAGCAATGCAAATGCCACATATGTGATAGTATGTGATAGTATTCTGCGAAAAAAACTGCATTTAGGATATACCACTGTAGTTTTGACCTGAGATAGTTGTAGTCGTAAGCCGTACCGGTTAACTGACAGTCAACATTTGTGTTGATAAATCAATGTTTTAAGCAACCAGAAATGAACGAAACGCAGCTGGTTTGACGTTAGTTTCGTTGGCTGCCTCGACATTTTAAGCTATAATAATGAAGAGAAAAATGATTACTTATAAGTTGCGCAACAGCAGGGGGACACTTAATTTCAGACAAATTGTACGTCCTATTTCACTTAATTTTCTTTTATTTATGACATTTAGTTTTTTATGAAACATAATAATGTAGTATAAGCAAATTTTAATGTAACTCGGAATTATTCGAAACAAAGTTCACCGTATTTATATGTATGACTTCATAATGCGCATTATACGCGCCTCCGCTCAGTGATATCAAGTTCATCAATTAAATTAAAACAGTCGCTTCTTATTTACAAGGTCGATATTGTAGTCTTACACGAGATGTAGTTAATGTTAAAGGTTGACAGTTAGGTCATTCACACACTACGCTTATTTTATTTGATGGAGTAGCAAACGAACATGCATTCCACCTGATGGTAAGTGGCAACTGCCGCCCATGGACATCTGTAAGCCACCCCAGGTAAGACTACAATCTTACTTGAGGTCAATCACAGAAACTTTACAATAAAATGATAGAATCTATAACAATACTTTGGGTCAGTAGGCTCATTTTAATTTGCATTAATAGTTTATTTTATAGACCGATCTATGTAATTAGATAATTTATTGCCAATCTGTAGTATTAAAACAATTTGTGGAATAAGTCATTAAATATTAATTGAGTGTTGCGTACATGTCAATTATCATCCCTACTAAGAATAGAAAAATGGTGGGAACTGAATCATGCGCGTACTTTTGTTACAAAACTTATACACAGTATAGTTGCAGGACAACATAATTTCCTGTAATATAATGGCTATACGTGCGCCTACGCAGCACAATATTCACAAAGTAGGTTGCAAAGGTCAATATACTAACAGTTAAATACTATCTTAGTATTTAATATTTAGCTGAACCTTAGTTTCGAGTAGCGTCGTGTGTGAACGGCTATATTTATTTTTGAGAATGTTACGTGGGTAGATATAAAAATCTGCCAATTATTTTTTAGAGGCAAAAGTCATTTATAGTGATTGTAATCACTTTTACTGCTTATTTATATTAAGATTAGTAAAGTGAAACAATACAATATTGTTATAAAATTATATTGTACATTTCATTAAATCTCACGTTGGCCTTATTTGAATGTCATATACTTAATATAGAAAGAGGAAACTGATGTTTCTTTAAAGATGTGTATTGTGTAAATAGTAATAAAGTTATATCAAAATTATGAGTACGTTTATTTTCATGTCTCTATCCGTTCATATTTTAGTTACTACAGCACTACTGTTCACTTACCATGCTTTTGTAATAATAAAATAATGTCAATAAAATGCTTGCAAGTAGAATAATAAGTGTAAGGGTGAGTATTTTTGCCAGAATTTATGTGATATAATTATTTAGATGGAAAAAACTGACAATTAAAAAAGCAATGGATGGGTTGGAGTAAAGACAAGCCTGGGGCGTTAAATAAAGAAGTGCGACAATATTTTGCTTCCTAACGATATCTTTAAAAAAAGGTATAGGTACAAGACTTTTGAAGAAGCTGTATTAAAGGGTACATTATGATAAATTGTACCTATATATTTACAACAGCTTTACATTGCTTCTAAAATTTAAAAAAAATACTGTGACACTTGTATACATTGTTAAAATCTATTAACTGAATTTTAACTGTTGACCCACTTTTCTGTATTTATGTTTTATGTACAAGTTGGTAACTACAAATATTTACGAGATACAAGTAAACTTGGACCTACTTATGCAAACAGGAACCATTCCACACATGACATGACAGTTTTGAGAAAAAGCCATATTGTTGAAAATCATCAACATTTTAATGATTTTAGCATTTGTGTGGATTGGTTCCTGTTTGCATAAGTAGGTCCAAATAGCTTGAGGTGGTAGAACCCTTCGCTGTACGACTCTGGAGGCACCACCGCCACTCACATTTGTACCCAATAACAGCAGCGTTTAATGCTGCTGTGTTGTAGTTTGAAACATGTGGTAACGCCGATACTTATCACGGACGTTCCAACATAGAACTTAGCGGTAGCAGATCATCTGTCCAAACCCAGGTAGAATTGTAACCTTATCTTAGGGTGCGCGCTAAAAACTAAGTTAGAATGCCTCGTATAATACCTTGCATGTGTAGAAAGGCATAACTATCTTCATTACCACACCCTTCACACCAGAATACAGCAGCGCTTAACACTATTGTTATAAAGCAGAAATAGATGTGGCAGTGGAGCTACCAGAGTCAAACTATAAGCGGTTCTATACATAATACCTATATACCTATAAATATATTATGTCATGTTGACAAATAGTGGAATGTTCGCTAAAAATACCAATAAAACGCTCGCTATTTTTCATTTGATTCTCGCATCGCACTAAATTATCCCATCGCCACGCTAATGAGCTAAAGAATCTAAGTTTATAGCTATTTCTTGGAGGCACGCGTCAAATTTAATCACGCATCGATGTTTCGATAAACCAACATATTTTAAAGCCAGCGTTCTATATTGACAACATTACATAAATATCTTAATATCAATAATATGATAAAAATTTAAAACATACCCTTTTTAGAATTCCACATAGAATTATGATGTGCTAGATGCATGAATTTGTACAACAAATCCGGTTGATTCAAATCTGAAGCCAGAGAGCACAGCTCCTTGTATGTGGATAGATTGCCCCTAAAATAACGAAAATAAGATACTCTCGTTGCCTGTTTGAAATGTCAATGCTGCGTGAATGTATTATTGTAAACTATCAAAAATATTCATGATTTTGATGTCAATTTATATAATATTTGGTTTCTTTACATATTTGGTATTTTTATTTTTGGTTGGACTTTTTAGCAGCGATTTTGTGACAAGCACAAAACATTTTGTGATGCTTTGATTATATATTGTCGGATTCATTTACTTTTAAAATGATTTAAAAAAAGTATGGCTACACATTATCAGAATTATTTATTTTACAAAATTATTAAAAAATATCTGCTAACGTAATGCCGACTGTAAGTCCACTCTAAATATCACAAATCAGAACTGAATTAACGACTTCTTTTTTATTTTGTAAGACCAATATCTATCTAGACACTCGTCGTAAGACAGTATTCCTAAACCTACCCAGTGGGAGCCTTTCCAAGCTGACCCTCCTCAAATATCTTGGTGTCCTCAGTAACTTGCGCGACGGACCTCCTCCCACTCGTCAGCTGTTCAATGATCTGCGACACTAGCGCTTGCTTTTGGCTTTCGTCCGAGTTCTGGTAGACCATACTAAGACCTTTGCTCGCCACGTCTTGAACTATTTCTATAAAAAAATATATAACGTTAATAATTGATTACTTTCATTCTTACTAAATAAATTTTTCATCTCTCACTTCTCATAATACATAACTGTGCAAAAATGGAGTGAGTGAGATAGAGCATAAGAAAGCAAGACAGACAAAAAAAGGATTTACATTCTAATTCTTGAAAACGTTTAGTAAATCAACAATAATTTATACACAAAATTAAAAAATCTTTGCGGAATCTTATAAAACCGCTGTCGGCAACCCGTGGCTCGCTGCTCTTCCCAGAACGTCTTCTTGTGGCCCACGAGACTACCTTGAACCCTATTCTCGAATTCCTGCCCGTATTTCTCAAATTATAGAGACAGTATATTATCGACAACCTTTTTTTTCGCTGACCAATTTCATTCATTAATTGCGAATGCGGTCATCATTACCTCTTACCTCTTACGTCACAAAAAACATGCAAGTTTAATGTGTATACCTACCACTGTTCTCTGACAAGTAGTCCATGAATACATCTTGTAACGCGGGCAACTTATTCTTAATAGGCTCGCGGTCGGGGCAATTTTTCAAAAGAGCTAAAAGCCAAATGCTTGTAGCCTGTAAAAAAACATTAGAATATTCATCACATATTTTAAATATAGTAGTAGTGCAAGAAAAAAACTAGTTTCTTTAATCTATTAAGATTTTAGATAAGGTTTCATTACTATGATTCTATTGAATAAACAAGCGTCTTTCAAATATAAGTTAAGAATCATGCTTAGAATTCTTGCTGCGGTTCTTGAATTTTTTAATGCCATAATAAGTTAATTATAATTATAAATAAAAATAATTATTTCTTACTTGTCTGGAGTGTGGATGAGGATGTTTACCAATCTTGAACAGTTCACTCAGAAGTCCTTCTAACAATATATCATTTTCTTTCAGTGCCTCAAAGTGTTTAATTTTAGCGTTACCCTGTCATAAAAAATATGTATTACGTTGTAGTTATATCATGCGAAACAATGTTTTTTTCCATTAATGGAAAACAATAGTTTTCGTCTCGAAGAAATAATCAAATAGACTACCAATAAAAATCATATTTTTTCTACGGATTATACCGAACAATTTTCGAACTACATGCTGATTGGCTCGATCTACCACAGACCACACTGACACGCTCCGCCATTCGTCATATAAAATAACACAAGATAAAAAAAACACGCTATATAATAAATCTAAATATTACATAGCACCTGAAAGTACGTGATGTATTACGAGTCGATTTGGTTTCATTGTCTATGGTTTTACCAGTTGAAAAATGATTTCAAAAGCCCATCAGAATAGCTGCTAATAGAAAGGACTGAATGAAGAAAATGTACTGACCTCTTTCGGTAACTCTGTCCAAAGATCCCTGTTCTCATTAGAGTTGACGCCTTCAACACATAAAACTAGTGATTCTCCAATTTGCAAATGAATTTCAAACTCCTTACTCTAGAAATAACATAAAAATACAGTTTATACAACATTTACGTCACATATCATACAAATATTATATCTTAAAACACACTATCTATATATGCAAATAAATAATACATTAAAGCTACAGTGAAAGACCGTGTTGAATGTACCACTTTTAATTACTGTCGTAAATTATTAAGAAAGAAATGTATTTAAAAAGTGTACATATAACACATAAATATTAATTGTCCAATGTAAAACTAGCCTAATTCTTGAATAACATTCTGTTAAGCCAATAACATAGTAATTAAAAAGAACTAACATGTTATATAACAACATTAATTAATTAATCAATTTATTTATTTATTGATCACTAACATAATTTACACTGAATAACAGAAAAAACACAAGTTAAATACAAAAAGGGTAAGTGAAATTACATTTATAAGTGAAGACAGCATGCATGAAAAAAAAGCGAGTACAACATGGTAAGTAATAATAATAATTGCTAAAGTGAAAACAATATTTATTTATAATTAAAAAGATTTTGTCTTGTTATATGTTGTATATTTAAACTCACGTCCTTAGCCATCTGCAAGAATCCTTTAACAATCTGGCTCGCGAACGGCAACCGTTCCCCGCAGCACATCAGCCCGAGCGTGTACAGCGCCCTCTCTTTAACTCTAGACGGCAATTTCGCATTGCCCACTATCTTAAACAACCTGTCCGCTACAGAGAACTTTGTGACCACATCATTGTCGTCGCTCGTATCAATCTTGTTGATGTTAAACGGATTCTCGCTTTGCATGAGCTGGTCCTGTTTTGGCGAGGTATTAGGCAATGGTAGCGCAGTGCTCCGGACCAAAATTGAAACAGCCGTGCAGCTAATACCGACTAATAACGTTTGTGGATTTGCCAGTGCATTCGCTGAAATGAAAATTGATGTGTTCATTAATCACACTAACATTTGTAATGTAATACCTACCCATCTGTTATACAGAAGGGTTCCAGAGACATCGAAATAATATATACAAATTTATGTTCTAAATACTGTGTGTAAATGTGTTTGTGTTCTATTTTTTATATGATGGAGTAGCAAACGAGCATGCAGTCCACCTGATGGTAAGTGGCAACCGCCGCCCATTGACATTTGTGATCCACCCCAGATAAGACCAGAATCCCAACTGAAGTCGACCACAGATGCGTTGCTAC